>JAQBSW010001005.1:0-155184 GCA_029291075.1 Eudiplozoon nipponicum | reverse complement strand
ACTTGATTTAAAGAATTGTAATAAATTACTTATAAGAATAATTATCAATAAGCATTTGCTCATTCACACAAATTTTTTTCCAAAGAGACTGCTTTATTTTCATCAGTTTTCTTGTTTTTGATATATTGGCTTTAAATTTTCATAGCCTTTTTCCTATTTCTGTTTATCACAAGCGTTTTAGAGAATTAAGTATATGAGTAAAAATTTCGTCTAATTGGTTTCATTTATACTTATTGTTTGATACCATAACAGTTACAGAAGTTTTACTAGATAAACAGCGTCGTTTATGTATGGGTGCGCGTATGTCTATGATTGAGAAGCAATCAGTAAAATTAAATCACACACGCACACACATGTTCATCCAAGTGAAACTACAGTGACCTCATACAAATTGCTGAAGGTTCACTAAATAAAAATTTATCTTGCAAGTGTGTGTGTGCATTTTGATAAATGTGGAGATTTTAGATAAATACAAATGCATTCAGATGTAAGATCATTAAAATTAACCTACAGAGACAACATGACTATTTTGCTTTGCATGCGTCTGACTAACTATTTTATTATTATATTCAAGGTTGAGGTCTTGATATAAACACCTGACCCATTAATTACTTACATATGTCAGTATAAACTAAGAATTGTATAGTATATCTTAGTTTATACTGACATATGTAAGTAATTAATGGGTCAGGTGTTTATATCAAGACCGCAACCTTGATTATAATAATTGTTATCACCACCCGCGCAACAAATGTTCGTTTAACTATTTTATTTTCAGTATGTGATATCTGCTGCATGAGGGTGATCTAAACAGCTAGAGATGGACAGGTAATACGGATACACTAGTTTTAAATTCATATCAGGATAAACAGCGAAAAATGAGTAATCAATAATATAGTGAATTTAAATTAATTGAAGATTAGACAAAATTTTCTAAAATTACCTGATGAAGGATAATAGTAAAACTACACTGGAAGATTATACTTAACAGAAAAGTTCAATAATAAATTTTGTTCAGTGTAAGGGACTTTAATTAGAAAAAATCGATAATACGAATTAAATGTCGAAGTTTGAAGAATGGGTGGTCACAAAGTTGATTATGAAATGGAAAATTTAGGTGATCGCATATAAGTTAATCTTAATGCTTCACTATTGATCTTTGACCAGAACTAATTTCCGTTTCTGATTCACGTTTCCTTGGCTTCCAACCAATTTATGCTGAGCCTAGTGATTATTCCACCGCTGTTGCATTAGTTGTCATCTCACGATTTAATTTCAATGGATTCCATAATCAATCGTATCGATTTATTTCGTCTAAATTTTTATGAGTCGAAAATCACTCCAGTCAATTGTATGCCTCGTTTCCACTTACAAGGTCTGATTTATGAACTATTCTATGTTTGCATGAAGTTTTATGTGCCTAATTTCTTAACTTAATTTGGCACATAGTTTCATCTACTGTCATGAGGTTACTGTCCATGCATGTTCGTATATTTTATGCGCCTAATTAAGGCAAGAAGATTGAAACATAAATCGCATGTAAGTATGGGCATGCTAATGAATCATACCTTGCAAATAGCAAAGTGAAAACAAAACGAATAAATAAATGTTAAATTTCTTTATTTAAGCCAATGTTGCGAACTTAATTTGAACACCAATCCCATTATATCCCATTTGTCAGTATAAACTAAGAATCTGAAAATGTAGAAAAGGCAATTCATCCAGTGGAAATGTTTCGCCTTTACCTGGAACACTTCAAGAACTGTCCAGAATTCGCCACGTACAGGGCTCGAACCTGGGAACGTCTACATCGGAGTCTGTGACACTAACCACTTAGGAACCCTGTCACGCGCTACTAATATTTACTAACTCAGGCTTTTGTTTCGCCTTTCCTTCAAATGGAGCCTATGCGGAATTTCCTTAGAACTAATTTTCCTAGTAGCCACCTACAATATGTACAGTATTTAAAGAGTTCCCAATAATTAGGAAAACACAAATAACGAAGTGGATAAAGGCCATTTATTTCGTGAATACTAATCATCTCTTATACAATCATACAATATGTCAGTAATACTTATATCTACAAATATATACAAATAAAAAATGTAAACGAAATTTGTGTTAGTTTTATTACTAATTGATATTATTTAAGTCAATCTTAGAGCATCCATGGTTTTCATTCGTGGGTGAAAGATTTCCTCTAACAGTTCCCCAAAATCTATTGATCCTCATTTTCAAGTACACAATTAGTTCATCTGCATAGGGGCCACCACGAAGATGAGCTTGAAAATGGGAATCAATCGGGTCTTTGCGGAACTGATAGTGCAAATCTATCACCCACGAAGGATAACCGTGAATTCTCTAAAACTAATGATCACACTGTTCAATTCAAATCAAGGTTGCGAGCTTAGTATAAATATTACTATTACTATATATATATATATATATATATATATATATATATATATATATTACAATGAAAGCGATGACACACCAAATGACGTTACGCAAAAGGAGTGGTCTAAATTGCCGGTGGCAATGCGCAACAAAGGCTAGAATAACGAAGAGGAGATTGGTTACAACAAATGTACAGTGGGATTTGATGAGCGAATATACTAACGATTCCAGAACAATGGCTGTAGATACTGGTAGAAATAAGATTTATTAATAAATGTTATTCCATGGAGTACGTTGTTTTGTTCTTACATATATATATATATATATATATATATATATATATATATATATATATATGAGATTAGTGTTTATATCAATATCGCAGTCTTGATTTACATAACTGTTATCACCAACCACGGAGCCAATAACCGCTTAATTAATACTCGCCTAAAATACTTGTGAAGAGCAAAGTTCTGAAAAAGACATCCCAGACTCAAAGTTGAAATATCGTGAAAAATCGATTGACGAATTTGCAGCAACCTTTGTGGAAAACAACAATGAGGTTATCCTTTGAAAGCTGGCAAAGTGCCAGCTTCAATTGTTGAATCTCCACGATTTGCGTTTGCGGGTCTTCGCTTGGCGCAATCAGTTTCGCAAAGATCCGATTGATCCCAATTTCCATTTCCGCATCTGTTTTGTCTTCGATCAGGCCGGGTGCGTATTCGTTCCTCTCTTCCGAAGGGTTCAACATCGCTCATAATAACCGTTGGAAATGAGGTGCGATCTAATCTTCGTTGACTGGCGACGTTTCGGTCTAGATTTTCCCAAACCATCCTCAGGCCTCTAGTCGCATTTTCACAGTGAGATTCTAAATTTGCGGAATCTAGCAAATGACCAGCACTCAGCCTGATCGAAGACAAAACAGATGCGTACTTGAAAACGGAAATTAATCAGATCTTTGCAAAATTGATAGTGCAAATCGGCAACACGCGAACGCAAATCGTGGAGTTGTGACGATGAAATAATCTGAAATGTCCTTGTCGTGCATGACATGTTTTTTGAACCACAAAAAATTGACGGCTAATTCTCTTCAATCTATTGTGTTCTCGCAACTAATAAATAATTGCTTTAATAAAGGATACAGAGTTGAGATAATTGTCACTTTCGTTCTGCATAGAAATTTAATAGATTGTACCGTCCTATCTCTCCATATTCTTCATCCAAATATTTAGTGGATAAAGGGCTCCCACTGATGAGTCTCCAGTAAGCACGACACGAATGTGCATGCGATTCTACGTTCAGTTCACGTTGTCTTATTTTTATCCTTCTGGTCATATTAGAACTAATTTGATACTAGATGCTAGTGCTTTGGTCTGAACTGTTGTTTAAGTCAAGTTTGCGAGCTTGAAGTAAACACCAATCCCATTAAGTTTAACCAGTCGTCGAACAACATAGCAAAACTACCGCCAGTCGCACGCACTGACGCGTTTCGACCTTCCATGATCATCATCATAGTACGACGGCAAACTGACTATTGAGGATCAAACCGCATTGCATATATATATATATATATATATATATATATATATATATATATATAGAAAGCTAAATTGGACATGCTGCTTTCAATTCTAGTAGTAATTGTTCTGAATTGCTGATAAAAAATGATTCATTGTTATCTTCTTCAAATACGCCCACTTAATCTGACTAACTACAAAAGTCATTGGTCACGAAGAATGTGTCATTAACAATCTCAGATTAGAAATGTGCTACTTCAAATGAAACAGTCGGTTCTTTTAACTATGTGACTAGTTGAATAAATTTGGATTTTAGTTTACCTCAAGTTTTCATACTTGACTTAAAGCAAAACTGTGCCAAATATTTCCCATGAAATGAAGTGTATTTGAAATGATAAACTTTACCTCATTCCATAGTTCTTCATTAAAACTTTTCTCTTGCCAATTCGACGAAATTATATCTGCCGCTAACTGATACCTTGAGGATTATTTTCCTTAAAAGAGATTGCCTCGCTCGATCAATTTTTCGTTTTGATTCCGCAACACATTAGAAGTAGATTTAACAGCCAAAATAACCAGAACTAATGGCATAATGCGTAGTACTAAATCTATTTCCTTATCAATTCGACGAAATTATACCTGCCGCTAACCGATACCTTGTAGATTATTTTCCCTAAAAGAGATTGCCTCGCTTGATATTTTTTCTTTTTGATTCAGCAACACATTAGAAGTTGATTTAACAGCCAAAATAACCAGAACGAATGGCATAATGCGTAGCACTAAAACTATTTTCTTACCAATTCGACGTAAATTATATATATATATATATAGAAAGATATAGTATATATATATATATATATATATATATATATATATATATATAGCAGGGTATAGGCAGGTATTTATTTATTTATATATATATATATATAGATATAATTTATTTATTAGTGTGGGTATGTGTTATATATGTACCAAATCTGTAAATTGTGACCTCAGAATTATTTTCTAAATAAGCTTTATTTCACCAAGGAAGATAACAAAAAACCTTCCGTCCACCTATTTATAGTTTCAAAGATATTTTTTGCACAACAAAAAATTGAATAAGTACCCGATCCCTGTTTTTCGAAAGAAGATTTTTATCGATTGTCCACATTTTGCACCGAATATTTCGCTCAACTACAAAGTTAAGAAAGTTAAATTCAAATAAACTTGCTATTGAGGAGTGAAAAGATTAAGGATCTCTTAATCTATTTCATTTTTACGTTATAATTTCAAACTTACACACATAATAGTGTGTAACAATTATTAATGAACTTACATTAAATTGTATAATGATCTTTCATACAATAGGTCATTTTTTATATTATCTTTATTGGCCATATTTTATTTTAATTTCCTGTCCTAATTTGGTTTATTATTTGACTAAATCTTGAGTATTTAGCCTGACAGTATTTTCCGGCTAGTGTTTTTACTTTATATACCGACATTCCATTCATGTAAGTATGTATTAGGTTTTGCGAACCTAGTGTAACAGTTAAATTAGTTGTTCAGAAGGAGCTAAACCAAAGGCAGCATGAACGGAAAGTATATCACGCGTTGCCTGTGCTTACTCGGCGACTCATCAGTAGGGAGCTGAAGGCTTACGTTTCTTATCCACTATATATTTAGTAGAAGAATGTGGAATAATAGGACGGTACAATCTCCTAGGCGAATGTGTAAACCTGTAATAGTGAAGCTAACATAATCTAAAGTCAACGACAATGCGACTTCAATGCTAACTCACACTATATAATATATATACCGATTCTGTAAAGGATACCAACACTATGGCTATTGTGTTAGTAACTGATACCTTTTTTGAAATCGATGAGTACCGGATACTAACACTATGGTTTCCGAATCGGTACATGATACCAACCTGATGGATATAAATGTACCGTCCTATTATTCCACATTCTTCTACCAAATATATAGTGGTTAAAGGGCGTAATACGCAATTTCGGATGAGTCGCCAGTAAGCACGAAACGAATGTGCATGAGATTATACTTTCTGTTCATGCTGCCTTTGGTTTATCCTTCTGGTCACAACTGAACTAATTTGTTACTAGGTTCGCAAAACCTAATACATACTTGCATATATATTAGCTCTTCGCAACAAACAGTATTTAACTGTAATATATTGAATTGAATGATGTCATGCTTACCGCGAAACGTGATAACTGATATCGATGAAGGCCAGAGTGTATGGTTTAACTGGAGTAACAGGTGTTCGGAAATTGTTGTAATTCTCAATTTGGGTGAACTTTAGCATAAATTTATATCCATCAGGTTGGTATCATGTACCGACTCGGAAACCATAGTGTTAGTATCCGGTACTCATCGATTTAAAAAAGGTATCAGTTACTAACACAATAGCCATAGTGTTAGTATCCTTTACAGACTCGGTATATATATTATATAGTGTGAGTTAGCATTGAAGTCGTATTGTCGTTGACTTTAGATTATGTTAGCTTCACTATTGCAGGTTTACACATTCGTCTAGGAGATTGTACCGTCCTATTATTCCACATTCTTCTACCAAATATATAGTGGTTAAAGGGCGTAATACCGGCTCCTACTGATGAGTCGCCAGTAAGCACGAAACGAATGTGCATGAGATTATACTTTCCGTTCATGCTGCCTTTGGTTTATCCTTCTGGTCACAACTGAACTAATTTGTTACTAGGTTCGCAAAACCTAATACATACTTGCATATATATTAGTTCTTCGCAACAAACAGTATTTAAAATTCCCATTCATGTTTCTTTATATCAAGTTTGCGATCTTGAAGTAAGCACCAACCACTATGTATTTAACCAGTCGTTGAACAACATGGCAAAACTAACGTCAATCACACGTACCGACGCGTTTTAAAATTCCATGATTATCATCAGTTTAGGACAGCAAACTGACTAGCGAGGAACAAACCGCTATGCATACATACGGATAGAAAAAATAAATATGCGTGTCTCATCTCTGGTAGTCTCGCATACATTGTACTTGACTGAAAATGTCGGTTGCTCAATTTATATGCAGTCATGAACATTAATTGTTTGCAGCTTTCACCACAGACGTATATATAGGTAATACAATTAAACAATAATTAATTGCATGGGAGGAGATAAAAATTTTTAATATGAAGTTTACGAGCTTGAAGTAAACTCAAATCCCAGTCGTCGAACAACATAGCAAGACTACCGCCAGTAGCACGCATTGACGCGTTTCGATTTTTCATGATCATATATATATATATATATATATATATATATATATATATATATATATATATATATATATATATATATATATATATATATATTTAATGAAATATTAGTTATAGTTAAGTGATTTACAGTTAGTTCAAATGAAGCCATTTAAACGAAATTCATCACTCGACATAATTAGATACTATTCAAAAAATCAGTTAAATACTCTTGTTGGCGGAGAACTTATATATATATTCAATTTTGTATTAGGTGTTGCGAACCTAGTAACAAATTAGTTCTATTATGACTAGACGGATACACCAAACACAGCATGAACAGTGTGCACTGTACAAAAGTTATGTAGATGATATCTTGTTGTTCATCTCAGAAGAAGCAGATTCTTCCGAAATCCTCAAACAAGCCAATGGAGCTGATCCAGACATCAAATTTACTCTCGAGGTAGAGAAAGACGACAGCTTTCCCTTCCTTGTCATCAAACTCACTCGAAAAGAAAACGGAGATTTGATACTGGCCATATGTAGAAAATCCACTTTCACCGGGCAATACATTCACTACAACAGCAGTGTGCCAAAAACCCACAAAAGAAACTTAGTAAACAACCTAGCAAACAGAATTAGGAAGATCTGCTCTGAACACAAGATTGAGGAAGAACTGGGCTACTTCAGGAAAATTTTGCTAATGAACAACTACCCAGAGCGTTTCATTGATGTCAACATCAGACCACGGCAGATTCGCACTAGATAGGATACCGTCAAGCAGGCTTTCCTAAACTTTCCATTTAGAGGCGACGTACCAACCTCAATAATTGCACGGCGACTGAATAGAATATATATATATATATATTCAAAGTCGGTAAGGTAAATAGATTTAATTCTCAATTTTGGTGAAATTTAGCATACATTGGAATTATTTGGTAGGTACTCATGTACCGATTCGGTAACTAGTGTTGGTACCATGTATATTTTCGGTACCATAATGTCGGTATCGGGTACCACACAATATTCATAGTGTTGCTACCCTTTGTAGATTTGGTATATTATATACATATGATATATATATATATATATATATATATATATATATATATATATATTTGAGTTTGTTTGAAGACTGTTAAGGAGTATCAACACCATTGTTGATGGGTTAGTACATAATTCCAAACTTTTGTTGAAGAATAGATACGTGGTACCGACACAATGTATTCCAAGATAGGCCAAAGTTCACTAAAATTTAGAATTACAACTTCATCTGAACACCAGTCCTTCCAGTAAATTCCCATTCTCTGAACAAAATTAACATCCTTTTTCCGATTTTCGTGGTAATCACGACATTATTCCATGAAGAATTATCTTGTTGTGTGTTCTAGAATGCAGAGATCTATAATATGAGCAAAAAGATATTAGGTATGGCTTGCCTTGTAGGGAGTTCGACCAAATATAAAAACAGAGTATTACGAGCAATTCACAAATCAGAAAAGTTTAGTTTGTAAGTTTAATGTAATACCTTTCTAAAGACACTATCCAAAAATTAATTACTTATTTATTTTCTTTAACTAAATCATCAATTTCAATTATTGTTTGATGCTTAACTAAGTTTTCTACTTTCACGTGATCTAAAAATTCACCAATACCAACACTTAAAACAAAATTGAATCGAAATAGAACTAAGATACGTTTTCCGTACTATATTTTATAATAAATGCCGCTCGAATATAAGAATATCTCACAAAGACGTGAAACTAAACAAGTCCATCTTTAAAATCGTATAAACAAAACAAACAAGAACGATATTTGGCACTAGTTATTTTTATCCTGTGAGTATGGTGTCAACCCTAAAGGTGAGACTAGAAGTGAAGTCCCGACAATTTGGAAACAAAACGGAAAATATGGTTTCAACGTCATTTTAAGACAAGCAGCTCGTGGGTGGTATCACAGTGAAGGAACAAGTGAGAACACATCAGTCAATGCCAAACACCAACTGTGACCTACGAGTGCTATCAATTGTCCCGCCTAAGTAAAATGCGAAAAAAGCGAGAAAAACAGCACTTCACAACGTACAACAACATTTAAACAAGAATAGGTTTATATGGACATTGGTTGCACGGGCGGTGATAGCAATTAACTAAATAAAGTTTTCCATCTTGATATAAAACCCTGTCTCATTATGTACATACAATTGTCTGTATAAACTAAGAATTGTATAATGTAGAAAAGGCAATTCGTCCAGTAGATCGGTTTCGTCCTTATTGGGAACTCATCATGTACCGTCCTGTCCGCGGCAAATTCTGGACAATACGTAATGAGTTCCCAATAACGACGAAACAATATACTTCATGAATTGCCTTTTCTACATTATAAACTTCTTACCTTACACTGACTACAGTATGTACATAATGGGACAGGTGTTTATATCGAGATTGCAAACTTTATTTAGCTAATTGCTATCACTGCCCGCACAACCAATGTGGGAAAATAGGATGGTACCATCTTCAACATTCCTCACCCAAATTTATAGTGGGTAAAGGGCGTAATACCGGCTCCTACTGATGAGTAACTAGTAAGCATGAAGCGCATGTGAACTAGATTATACTGTCTGTTCATGCTGTCTTTTGGTTTATCATTCTGGTCATAATGGAACAAATTTGTTACTAGTTTTGCGACACCAAATACATACTTGCATATATATATTAGATCTCCGCAAGAAACTTTATCTAACTGTTATATATTGAGTTGAATGCTGTCATGATTACCGCGAAACGTGATACCTGATATCGATCAAGGCCAGAGTGTATGGATTTACTGGAGTATCATGTGTTCAGATATAGTTGCCATTCTCAATTTTGGAGAACTATGGCATACATTGAAATGCATCGTTGTGGTACCATGTACCAACTCGGAAACCATAGTGTTAGTATCATGTACCTTTTCGGTACTATAATTTTGGTATCAGGTACTGACACAATAGCCATAGTGTTAGTATCCTAACAGACTCGGTATATCAATTATTTAGAGTGAGTTAGCGTTGAAGTCGCATTGTCGAGACTTTATATGATGTTAGCTTCGTTTCTACGGGTTTTCACATTCGTCTAGGAGATTTTACCGTCCTATATTCCCACATTTCTAACCTAAATATATAGTGGGTAAAGGGCGTAATACCTGCTCCTACTGATGAGTCGCCAGTAAGCACGAAACGAATGTGCATGAGATTATACTTTCCGCCAACCATATTGTTGGTACCAGGTACTGACTTGGCAACCATAGTTTTGGTACCACGTACCGAATCGACAACAATTATATTAGTACCATTTACTGGCTCTGTGCCTATATTATATATAGTGGCTTGGCTTTGTTTTCGCAGTGTCGAAGACTATATGAAGTTAGCTTCACTACTGCTGGTATACACGAAATGCGTGAATACATTAGACTGCCCGATTGTGCTTGATGACTTGAAGATATACTTCTGGTCCTATTTTAACTTATTTGTTACTAGGTGCGCAAATCCTAATGCACATTTGCATACATATTAGGTCTTCACAACAAACAGTAGATGAAAGCTAAAATAAATGCTGAATTCTGATTTGTCGAGGTATGGACAAAGCAGGAGTTGCCCATTGCAAATATAATTTTAATCCATTACATAGAAAACACACAGCTTCTCTTGTGCTAGCCAATTATGTATGTCATCCACACAGATTTTTTTAATGGTGAAAGTAGATCTTTTCTTCACTACACTCTTCCCTTACGCTGTGCTACTGAGAAAATTACACCTAAGTTACATGGTGATTCATAGACAGTTGTAAGTCTAAACTTACATCTATTGCTAAACGACGCAGGGCAGAAAATCTGAACAACAATTATAAGCGGAGGCTGATCAATCAACTCAGAGAATTCGATCGACAACACCTACCACCTACCGAAGTCATTGTGGAAAGACAGACTTATGCGAAAGGCTTTCAAGACACCGAGGTAGCTACATTTACTCCAGTGCACATGAATTTGCGTAGCCACACCGATTAATGTGAATCTGACCATTTACAGGGACTATGCGAAATATCGCAACCTGTGTGTTGCAGAGTCTCACAAGCACACGTGAGCGTTACAATGCTTTATTAGTGAAAACAGGAATAGAATTCAAAATATTTAAATTAAAATTTAGTCTTGAGTGACGTGAACAAAAACTGGACGTATTGTGCACTAATTATTAAAAATTCGCAGCTTTTAAAGCAAGCAACTTTGTCCAAGTTTTGTGCATTGAAAATGTTAAACCCAATATGCAGAATATTTTGCAATTTCTTATTTTGAAACTTTGAAAATGTAAACAAAAAAAACATGACAAAACTCTAATTTAGCTTAAAGGATTGTCCGTAAACGGGTGTTTGTTTTAAAGCCATTAAAATCTCCGCTACAAGTAAATTGCACTCCAAATATCAACAAACACACAATACGTCGTACGCGTTGGATGTTTCTGTTTTTGCGTCCCTCCAATTGTGTTTTATGACTTGCCTAGCGTTAGGTCGTAAATTTTAGTCCATCAAAATTACCACCAATTATTTCTGTCAACGCGATCGATATCGCTTTCGGTTTACAACAGCCGTACATCATATCTAACCGTGCTGATAAATTACCAACCGACAATTAACGAATCAGGCCTGGTTTGGCTAAACAGCATACTGCTTTGGTATGCGAGGAAAGGCAAGAGTAGATGTGACTTTTTTTATTTCGCAAATGGCGTAATTTCGTTCATTTCCATTTCGATAAAGGTAAATGGCAAATTCTTCCATGATCCAGTGTAAAACTAGCACAATATCTCGGTAGAAGACTAACAAGTTTCAGTCAATTATAATGTTTGCGAGACTACTAGAGGTGAGAGCCGCATATCAAATTTTGCCTTCCAAATATATGCATTGTGGTTTGATCCTCGCCAGTTAGTTTGCCGTCGTACGCTGTTGATCATCATAGAAGGTCGAAAAGTGTCAGTACGTGTGATTGTGGTAGTTTTCCTGTGTCGCTCGTCGACTGGTGTTTAATTCAAGATAAAAAACTTGATTTAAAGAATTATCATCACCATCCACGCAAAGGGATTGTTTTATTGTATTATATATACATATATATATATATATATATATATATATATATATATATGATGTGTGTGTCGTGTGGCGAAAGCAACAAAAAGTTAATTTTCGTGACGGGAAGTATATTGTGCAGCCAACATTTCCAGTCAAGTACAATGTATGCGAGACTACTAGAGTGAGAGTCCATATTTAACCTTGCTTTCCATATATATATATATATATATATATATATATATATATATGTATATATATATTAAATACAGGTTTGATCCTCGATAGTGAGTTTGCCGTCGTACTCTGCTGATGATCATGGAAGTTCGAAAGGCGTCAGTGCGTGTGACTAACGGTAGTTTTGCTAAGTTGTTCGAAGACTGGTTAAATACCATGGGGTTTGTGTTTACTTCAAGCTCGCAAATTTGATTTAAAGAATCTGTACCACCACCCGCACAATCAATGTTTATTTAAGTAGTACTTTGAACAATAAATTCCATTGATTGAGACCATAATTATCTCAGGGTGCCTGGTAATCTACCGCGAATTCACAGTTCGGTACACACATGTTATATTGATTCATAGCCTGAATAATGTGCAATGTTTCATACATTGTAATAGAAGCGTCTAAAGATTTGCATAAAATGAATTTCAGTACAGCTAGCTCGTAAATCCCACGCCCACTGCGTTTCCTACTGGAGTATTTAACGTATTATAATTTTTCATTTTTATATTTTACCATCACCGAGCGCTAACAAAGTCCGTCATTACAATACACGAGTTTCCGTACGTGTCAATATTTCAAGGAGTTGAATACGCAGCCAGTGGTGTAATAAAGCGTTAAACAATCAATGATTGCGCGGGTGGTATAAAAAGTCTTTAAATGCAATTGTACTGGTGTTTACTTCTAACTCGCAATTTGATTTGTAGTAACAAAGCGCTGGTCAGTTGAGCATGGCTAAAACGAATTAAGACTACCAAAAATCGATTAACTTATGAGATTCGGAGATCTAATTGACCAATTCGACACAAATAATTCTTTATGATTAAAACATTATTTTTTTTCAAATCGTTTGCTATCGTACCATATCTGGAGGGTAACGATAGACCTCTACTGACTTCCTTACTCATAAAATAAATCTAAAACCATTCCTATTTTATATAGCCAGTCACATGAAATAACATGACTTAAGTCAGTAAAAACGACTGACAATAGTCTTGGTATTTGTGTGACTAATTCATTAAAATGGGATTGTGATTAATTCTTTAAATCAAGTTTGCGAGCCTGAAGTAAACACCAATCCCAATGTATTTAACCATTCGTCGAATAGCATAACAAAACTACCATCAGTCGCACGCGCTGACGCGTTCGAACTTGCAAGATCGTCATCAGAATACAACGGAAAACTGACTGGCGAGGATCTATCCACATTGCCTATTTATGGAAAGCCAACTTAGATATGTGGCTCTCACCTCCATTAATCTCGCGTACATTGTAATTCATTGGAAATGTTCTCTGCACAACTTCTATGCAGTCACGAACATTAACTGTTTTCAGCTTTATCCACACACACACACACACACACACACACATATATATATATATATATATATATATATATATATATATATATATATATATATATATATATATATATATATATATATATAAATTCCTTTATAATGTCCATGCATTTTTAATATTACACATTATATTTCTAATTAGGAAGAAAGAACACATTAATAACAAAGTGGATAAAGGCCATTTATTTTGTGAATACTAATCATCGCTATACAATCATACATATTTATACATTTTGGGTTTTCAATTGATTATGCTAGTGGTAACAAATCTGACTCGTTTTTACTTCTGTTTCTTGTTTTGGCTGGTTGGTAAGTGTGTATGCGTTTGTGTTTGTGTGTGTCGTGTTTGCATGTAAAGGTCATTCTCGCAGTATTGCAAAGTGATGTCTGAGATCTGGTCATTATTGTTTTGATGGCTTGAGAATTAACCATTTGTGCGCATTGTTCACTGTTACATGTACGAATGCTATATTTCCCAGTCTAGTTGATCGTTTCACCTTGTTGCGCAAATTCGTATTTTGCACATGGTAACAGCGCCAGTGTGTATTGCAGTGTTAAACGCTCATATTGTTTGGAAACTTTGTCACCGTATGCGCCTCTGTTATTTCCACATCAGTTTGTTGCCAATCAGATTGTATGTTATTTTATTCTAGTCGAGGGCCTCTTTGATCTTGATTGGATACTAGTACATTGTTGTTGAATTTTGTAATTCTTGGCCAGTCGATTAGAATATCATGTTGATGAAACTTTTGAATATTAAGGTCAGGCGCTTATGTTTTATATAAAGGGCTTCATAAATAAATAATAATTTTTCTGACTTTGCTTTATGTAGAATTGTGAAATTGGTCGAATTGACAGTATGCCCCGTTGCCAATATATTATCGGAAATAGCTGATTTTCCTGACGGTGCCAAGCCTATGTTTATCAATTTCTGTGGCAAATGTTGCTGGATTCTGCTTATCAATTGCTTCTTCGTACGTCTGATATATGTGCTACCGCACATACATGAGAATTTGTGGACTATGAATGGTTTGGAGAGAATTGACAATTGATCTTTAGCATCCAACCTCATGATTCTCTGTGTACTAAATGTCATATTAACTTTAACACTGGGAAAGTTATCCTTAGTTATTCTATTCAGCAGTCGTGCAATTATTGAGGCTGGTACGTCGCCTCTAAATGGTAAGTTTAGGAAAACCTGCTTGACGGTATCCTCACTAGTGCAAATCTGCCGGGGTCTGGTGTTGACATCAATGAAACGCTCTGGATAGTTGTTCACTAGCAAAATTTTCTTTGAGTGTAGCCCAGTTCTTCCTCAAACTTGTATTAAAACGTGTTTTTCCATCTTTTTCAGAATTGCATTTATTCTTGATTCGATATTTGTTGAATCATCTTTCTGTTTGATGTCTTGTTTTATTTTAGTTTGATCAATTATAATATTGTTCATGGACTCTCTATAAGCGTCGGCTTCGAGTATAACAATTCCTGACCCTTTGTCGGGTGTGGCAAGTCGTATGGATTTGTCTGATTGTAGTTTTATGATTTCATCTATGTGTTTTTTGGCTGCCTTTGAATTCCTTCTTGTATTTTTCTAGTGCGCTAACTATCTCAGCTTTCAGTCCTTGTTCATTGAATGCATGCAGGGCGGTGTCTTTCGTTATTCATTGTAGAAATTTTCCGTTACAGCCTGAATGTCAATGATGTCACGTTCACTTAGGTTTTTCTTGACTACGCAGAATTTTGCCCCTTAGGAGAGTAATTCTTTCTGGTTTTTTGACAATATCACTTTTGAATAATTGTGAATAAATGCATCTGAGTTTGTAGGAAATTTCGATTGTGTAGGAAATTTGTCCAGGTCCATCGTGAGGTCCTTAGTTTCTTTCTCAGCTGTTATTTTCATCAGCGTTTCTATCTTCTTTGTAAAAGCGGTGTATTCGCTTTCGTTCAGTCTTGCAATTTGACAACTCAGTGATTGAATGATTCTCTCAGCATCTTGCTGATTCGATTGTTTGTCCTCGATGTCATTAAGAAATAAGTGGCTTATAAGTTTATTCGTCAGTTTCTAGCTTTTTCTCCTGTACTGCTTGAGGAAACGTTTTGACACAAAATCTGACTGCAAACACGATTTGAAGAACTTAATTTTTTCCAGAAGTTCGGCACTCACACAATTGGCTGCAATATAAGTGTTTAGTTCCTTACGGGTGAAAGGCTGATCCCGTTATTTAATAATCTTTATTATGTCCATTGCCTTCGAATATTACACAGTATATTTCTAATTAGGAAGAAAAAATACTGGCCATATATAGAAAATCCACTTTCACCGGGCAATACATTCAATATAACAGCAGTGTGCCAAAATCCCACAAAAGAAACTAAGTAAACAACCCAGCAAACAGAATCAGGAAGATCTGCTCTGAACACAAGATTGAGGAAGAACTGGGCTACCTTAAGAAAATTTTGCAAATGAAAAACTACCCAGAGCGTTTCATTGATGGCAACATCAGACCACGGCAGATTCGCACTAGAGAGGATACCATCAAGCAGGTTTTCTTAAACTTACCATTTAGAGGCGACGTACCAGCCTCAATAATTGCACGGCGGCTGAATAGAATAACTAAGGAGAACATTCCAATAGTTAAAGTTAATATGACATTTAGTACACAGAGGATCATGAGGTTGTACACCAAAGATCAATTGCCAATTCTCTCCAAATCATTTATAGTCTAATAATTCTCATGTATGTGCGGTAGCACATTTATCGGACGTACGAAGAAGTAATTGATAAACAGAATCCAGCAACATTTGCCACAGAAATTGATTAAAAATGGCTTGGCACCTTCAGGAAAATCAGCTATTTCCAGTCAATTCGACCAATATCTCTATTTTACATAAAGCAAAATCAGAAAAATTATTATTTATTTATGAAGCCCTTTATATAAAACAACAAGCATCTGACCTAAATATTCAAAAGTTTCATCAAAATGATATTCTAATCGACTGGCCAAGAATAAAAAATATACAAAAATTTACTAGGTATCCACGCAAGACTGAACAGGCCCTCGACTTGAATCAACAAACATTCAATCGGATTGGCAATAAACTAAAGAGGAAATAACAGAGGCACATACGGTGACAGAAGCTTCCAAACAATATCAGCGTTCAACACTTCAATACACACTGCCGCTGTTACCGTGTGCAGAACACAAATTTGCGCAACAAGTTGAAACGATACACTACACTGTGAAATATAGCACTCGTACATGTAACAGCAAAAAATGCGCACAAATGGTTAATTCTCAAGCCATCACAACAATAATGACCAGATCTCAGACATCACATAGCAATACAGTGAGAAGGACCTTTACATGCAAACAGGCACAAACACAAACACAAACGCATACACACTTACCAATCAGCCAAAACAAGAAATAGAAGTAAAAGCGAGTCAGATTTGTTACCACTAGCATGAAAACCCAGAATGTATATAGATGAAGGATTGTATGGGGATGTTTAGTAATCTCGAAATAAATGGCCTTTATCCACTTTGTTATTAATGTGTTTTTTCCGGCCTAATAAAATATAATGTATTATATATATATATATATATATATATATATATATATATATATATATATATATATATATATATATATATATATATATATATACTCTAGACGAAATTGACATTTATAGGATAAATAAAAGCAAACCAATGTATTGGCATGTACGCCTATCCTTGATATTTAGGTTTCTTTAATTCCTTTTCGGTACGCGTAGAAGGAACATAAAAATTTTTATCTTCATTATATTGCAGTAAAACTCAACTCTCGGTTTACATAATCTGATCCGCAATAGACCACCACCGAAACAACAGCGAACAGCATCGTTTAAAATATTAGTTAAACTCATTGTACCCTTCCTGTGTGCAAGAACAAAAAGAAATTTTATCAGATATAAGAAAATTTTCTTTCTCATGCTCTTCTCAAATATTTAGGGTAACACACTTGCCTTTACCGGCAATCAAAGAGAAACAGCCGTTAATGTCGATATCAAATATTATTTACCAATATACATGCGCAAGTTGTCGATCAACTTACGTAGGCCGATCGACCAGACGGTTAATTACTCGAATGAGAGAACATTGCAACTTAAACGCCTGTTTTAAATCAAATGGTGAATACACGTCTGCTATTGCGCAACATATCATCGAAACATCGCACGTATGTTCTCCAGACGTAGCATTCAAAGTAATTACTAAATGCAAAAACAAAAGGGAGCTAGCCACATACGAAGCCTTATGGATAAACAAATTGCAGCCGGATTTATGTAAGCAGAAGAAGCACGTACAAGCATTGAGCTTGAACTGGATGTGACGCACGCAATTTGATTGATTTCTATTTTCACACTCTCTTTGTTCACATATTTCTATCTTGTTTTGCTTTCCAATTTATATATAAAGATATGTTCATGAGTAGATATTTGAGAAGACCATGAGAAAGAAAAATTTTCTTATATATGATAAAATTTCTTTTTGTTTTTGCACACGGAAGGTTACAATATATTTTATTAAAGCTCAAGCCAAAATAATTAGTTAAACTCAAATTTATTAAAATTCTATATATATATACATATATATATATATATATATATATATATATATATATATATATATAATGTCCATTGCCTTCGAATATTAAGGCACAGTTCATTTCTTAATTAGTAAGATAAAACACATTAATAACTGAGTGGATAATGGTTAAATACTGTTTGTTGTGAATAAATAATATATATGCATGTATTAGGTGTTGCGAACCTAGTAACAAATTAGTTCAGTTGTGACCAGAAGGTTAAACCAAAGGCAGCATGAACAGAAAGTATAATCTTATGCACATTCGTTCGTGCTTACCGGCGACTCATCAGTAGGAGCCGGTATTACGCCCTTTAACCACTATATATTTTGGTGAAGAATGTGGGATAATAGGACGGTACAATCTCCTAGACGAATGTGTAAACCTGCAATAGTGAAGCTAACATCATATAAAGTCTACGACAATGCGACTTCAACGCTAACTCACACTATATAATATATATACCGAGTCTGTAAAGGATACTAACACAATGGCTATTGTGATAAGTAAGCCGATACCAACATTATTGTACCGAAAAGGTACATGGTACTAACACTATGGTTTCCGAGTCGGAGCATGGTACCAATATGATTGATATCAATTTATGCTATATAGTTCACCGAAATTGAGAATTACAACAATTTCTGAACACCTGTTACTCCAGTAAATCCATACACCTTGGCCTTGATCGATATCAGTTATCACTTTTCGCGGTAAGCATGACATCAATTAATTCAATATATAACAGTTAAATACTTTTTGTTGTGGAGAGCTAATATATATGCAAGCATGTATTAGGTGTTGCGAACCTAGTTAAAATTTATTTCGGTTGTGATCAGAAGGTTAAACCAAAGGCAGCATGAACGGAAAGTATAAACTCATACACATTCGTTTTGTGCTTACTGGTGAATAATGGGCATTTATTTCGAGAATATTAAAATTCGCTCTACCACCCACATATTAAAATGAAAACCCAGAATGTATATAAATGAAAGATTGTAGAGCGATGTTTAGTAATCTCTAAATAAATGGCCTTTACCCACTTTGTTTTTAATGTGTTTTTTCTTCCTAATTAGAAATATACTGTGTAATATATATATACTCTAGACGAAATTGACATTTATAGGATAAATATAAGCAAACCAATGTATTGGCATGCACGCATATTCTTGATATTTAGGCTTTTTTAATTCCTTTTCGGTACACGTAGATGGACCATCAAAATTTTCATTTTCATTATATTTCAGTAAAACTCAACTCTCGGTTTACCTAATCTCATCCGTAATAGACCACTACCAAAATAACATGGGACAGCATCTTTTTATATATTTGTTAAACTCAAATTTAGTGAAATTTATATTATATATATATATGCATATAAATATATATATATATATATATATATATATATATATAGAAATAATTTTGCTTATGCCCTACGCAGATTTGTTACCTATTGTTTACAGTGATTTGGCTTTGAATTCACATTGCTAAGAACTACATACGTTTCACTCTACTACTAGTTTAAAGCAAATACGTGTAGACAATTTTATTATCATACCGTTCCAAATCTATTGACCAAATACACAGTGAATGTTAGGCGTAGTGCCGGCTCTTACTGATGAGTCGCCAGTAAGCATGAAACAACATATTTGATAAATTTAAGTTTTTTTAAATAATTTATTAATTGAACGTAAAATAATTTGACTGATAAAATCAGTCAAAGAGTATAAAGCCATGATAAGCGCAAGAGTTTTGTATAGAAATGGAGCACAAAACCAGCAAATTTAAAAAAGTTTTTCGACATGTAAGGCACTAACGCTAACATACTTGCATTTAAATACTTGGATTAGCGTACATAGAAAAAACTCAGTTCATTTAATTAATATGCGTAGTGCGGACTGTATTAACAATTACTTTAATCAAGTTTGCGACCCTAATATAAACATCAGACTCCATATTAGTTATATATATATATATATATATATATATATATATATATATATATATATATATATATATATATAAGTATATATATATATATATGAGTATAAAATAAGTATTGTAAAGTGTGGAAAAGGCAAATCATCCATTCGACCGGTTTTAATCTAATTGCGGACAGTACGTGATGATTTCCCATAATGAGAAACCCTTCTATTGGGTTAATTTCCTTTTCTACACTATAAATGTTTAGTTGATACTCACAAATGTATATACATAATGGGTCAGGTATTAATATCAAGATCGAAACCTTGATTAAATTAACTTAGTGCATTAACCAATAATATATTATACTATATTCGTAAAGAAGAGATGATTTTATTCTATTTACGCATATGTTATTGGCTTTTTCATTGCTTGAAACGAGAACACGGCAGTTTTGAAGACACTGTTCAAGATTTCACTCTCCAAAGGCATGCAAGAGATCATACTGTCATTTACTCTGAGCAATTTTATCAATTTCAAAGTGCGTTTAGAGCGTTGCGAAAGCGACTGGTGTTGCGTAACTAGCAACCTCCAATCGTATGTGCTATTAGGAACTTGGCATCATTTCACGCTCAATTGTTTGTGTCCGTCTGTTTCTATACGAACTAACCTTTAACCAAGTGCATCACGCCTAATACATCCATGCACAAAAGTTAGTCCCACGCGCCCGTACACATGTAAATAATACAACAAAAAACATATTAACAAGATGGTAAATTTAAAGACAAAGCATTTTGTCCAAAACTACGTTAAGATAAGAAATTGCGTGTAAAATCTTTTATTTAATTTTGTTTCAATATGAGCAGCCGGTTTGCATAATTTTCCTAAAGATCCTTTGGAAGTGAAGTGTCAAATGATTTGATTAAGTCTAATGTTTCCTTAGAAAGTACGGAAGTTTAAATGCTTTGACACTTAGAATTATGTTATTTCCATGGTTATTAATCAAGAATACTTTTCATTATATTTGTCAAATATTACATATCTAAAATGGGAGCAAGAGCCGAATAGAATAAAAGGCAGGGTATATTTTCGTCATTGCTTTTGGTATACGGACAATATTCCGTTGGAAACATCAATCCCATTGTATTTAATCAGTCGAACAACATAAAAAAACTATAGTCAGTCAAACGTGCTGATGCGTATCGAAAATTTATACTAATCACCAGAGAACGACGGCAAACTGAATGGCGAGAATCAAACCGCAAATCATGTCCATGAGAAGCATAATTATACATGTGACTCTCACAAGCAGTAATCTCACATATATTATTCTGGACAGGAAATGTCGGTTTCAAAATTTCTAAGCAGTCACGAATATTACCTTTTTGCAGATTTCGCAGCATATATATATATATATATATATATATATATATATATTTATTTATATTATTTATATTTATATTTTTATATATTACAATTAAATAATCATTGATAGAGCGTGCGGTGATAATAAATATTTAAATCATGTTAGCCAGCTTAAAATTTTAAAAATCCACCAACATTGCATTTCCAGTAAAGCAATAATTGATTGCATTTCCAGTCAAGTGCAATTTACCCGAGACTATTAGAGGTGCGAGACGCATAACTTAGTTTGCTTTCCATATATATGCAATGCGGATCGATCCTCGCTAGTCAATTTGCCGTCGTACTCTGATGATTATCATGGAAGGTCGAAATGCATCAGTGTGTTGCGGCTGGCGGTAGTTTTGTTATTTTTTTCGATTACTGGTTAAATACAATGGGATTGGTGTTTACTTCAAGCTCGCAAACTTGATTTAAAGAATTGTTACCACCACCCGCGCAAACAATTATTGTTGAATTGTATTGCCTATATATGTATATGTGGCGAAAGCTGCAAACAGTTAATGTTCGTGACTCAATAGAAATTGTGTAGCCGACATTTCCAGTCAAGTTCAATGTATGCGAGACTATTAGAGATGAGAGACGCATATCTAAGTTTGTTTTCCATATGTATTCAATGCGGATTGATCCTCGCTAGTCAGTTTATTGACGTACTTTGATGATGATCATGGAAGATCGATACATGACAGTGCGTTGTAACTGGAGTTAGTTTTACTATGTTGTTCGACGACTGGTTAAATGTTATTGGATTGGTGTTTACTTCGAGCTCGGAAACTTGATTTACAGAATTGTTACCACTATCCGCATAAACAATTATTATTTAATTGCATTTTTCTATATATATATATATATATATATATATATATATATATATATATATATATATATATATATATATATGTATATATATATATATATATATATATATATACTTATATATATATATATTTATTTATTTATTTATTTATATTTATATATATATATATAGTTAAAAGTTACTAAAACAGCTAATGTTCGTTAAATACTGTTTGTTGCGAGAAATAATATATATACAAATATGTATTAGGTACAGAACCTAGTAACAAATTAGTTCAGTTTTGACCAGAAGGCTAAACCAAAGGCAGCATGAACGCCGGTAAGCACGAAACGAATGTGCATGAGATTATACTTTCCGTTCATGCTGACTTTGGTTTATCCTTCTGCTCACAACTGAACTAATTTGTTACTAGATTCGCAACTCCTAATACATAGTAACTAATGTTCGTGACTGCATAGAAATTGTGCAGAGTACATTTCCATTCAAGTACAATGTATGCGAGACCATTAAATGTGAGAGCCGCATATCTAAGTTTGCTTTCCATATATATGCAATGCGGATTGATCCTCGATAGTCAGTTTGCCGTCGTACTCTGATGATGATCATAGAAGATCGCTACGCGTCCTTGCGTTGCAACTGGCGGTAGTATTACTATTTTGTTCGACGACTGGTTAAATACAATCGGATTGGTATTTACTTTAAGCTCGGTAACTTGCTTTAAATAATCGTTACCACTACCCGCACAATCAATTATTGTTTAATTGTATTGTCTGTGTATATGTGTGTGGCAAAAGCTACAAACAGCGAATGTTCGTGACTGCATAGAAATTGTGCTGCCGATATTTCCGGTCAAGTACAATGTATCCGAGACAGCTAGATGTGAGAGGCGCATATCAAAGTTTGCTTTCCATATATATGCAATGCAGATCGATCCTCGCTAGTCAGTTTGCCGTCGTACGCTGTTGATCATCATAGAAGGTCGAAAAGTGTCAGTACGTGTGACTGGTGGTGGTTTTACTATGTTGCTCGATGACTGGTTGAATACAATGGGATTCGTATTTACTTCGAGCTCACGTACTTGGTTTAAAGAATTGTTACCACCAACCGCGCAATCAATTAATGTTTTATCTAACATATATTTTGCTGGACTGGAAATGTAGGCTGCGCACAATATGTGGTCGATTACTATGGGTGAGAGCCGCATATCTTATTTTGCTTTCGCCATACATGAATTGAGGTTTATCTCTCGCCAGTCAGTACGTCCTACAGTTCTATTGATGATCATGGAAGATCGTAACGCGTCATTCCTTGTGACTCATGGCATCTTTGTTAGGCTGTGCGACAACTTAAATAAAATTGGATTGGTGCTTTTTCCAAACAAGCAACCTTGATTTAAGTAATTATTATTACCACCCTCACAATCAATTATTGTTTAATATTATCACTTATATATACATCGCTAAAACTGCAAATAGTTAATGTTGGTGACTGCATAGAAATTGTATGACCGACATTTCCAATCTGGCGTAATATATTTCAGATTACTAGGGTTGCAAGCCGTATATGTTATTCCATATACATAATTTTGGTTTAGTCCTCATTAGTCAGTTTGTCGTAGTGCTCTATTAATGATCATACAAGGTCGAAACATGTGAGTATATGTGATGAATGTATTTTGGAAAAGTTGTACAGCTGCTTAAACATAATAGGATTGCTGCTTGTATAAAGCTCCAAAATTTAATTTAAATAATTACGATAACCACCGCAATAATCAATGATTTTTTAATTGTAGTATGTTATTAACCCAATAATCAACTTTAATGAAATGTATGCTAGAATGGTATGAATGATAAACCAGATGAGTTATATTATATTCGGCTATTGCGTTGTGCTACTAATAGTAACAACATGTGACACTTTAATTTCTAAACCACAAGCCATTATTTCGACTCAAATTCGTCAATATAATACATGAACATTAGTTGGTATATAATTGAATATGACGTGTGGTATGCAGCGAAGTGTCTCAGTAGTTAGAGCAACAGATTACGAAGCGGAAAAGTCCAGGCTCGAGCCCTGTCTCTGATACTATCTTCTATGCGAATGTGTAAACCTGGAGTTGGGGAGCTAACTTCATATTAAGTCTTCGACAATGCAAATTTAAATCCCACTTACTATATAGGCTATATACCGAGCCTGAAAGCGGTACTAACACAATGGTTTTCCAATTCCGTGCTGCACTTTGTACCATCAAAATGGATTTCGTGATATGCTAAATTTAACCGAAATGGATAATTAAAACTATTTATTAACACCGGTTACTCCAGCATTGATTGACAATATCGCATTTCGCTAATTTCATACTATCATTAAATTAAATATATTATAGCGATATTCTGTATGTTGCGGAAAACTAACATATATTCAACTGTCTATTATAATTTGCATGTTTAGTAACAAAGTAATTCAAATTGGATCAGAAGGATAAGCCAAAGTAAGCATGAACGGAAAGTATAATCTCATGTGCACATTCTTTTCGTACAAAGCCCTATAACCACTATAGATTTGATCAATAATGTGGGACAGGTAGTCCGTAAAAATGCGCTCTTTAATTCCCACCGTTATAAGTATGTTGGGTTGCTTTGCCTACAATTTACACGGTAAGCAGCGAATTAAACCAACTTAATGTATTCAGTCGTTAATCATAGGCCCATTTTTTGTAAAATTAACTTTGTTTGAAAGATAATCTATGTTATAGACGAGAGTTTTATCGATATTTCACATCACGTTCGTAAACTTAGGAAGGTTTAAATGCATCAATAGGTGCAATTATTATTATTATTATTATTATTATTATTATTATTATTATTATTATTATTATTATTATTACTAATATTATTATTAGTATTATTAGTAGTAGTAGTAGTAGTAGTAGTAGTAGTAGTAGTAGTAGTAGTAGTAGTAGTAGTAGTAGTAGTAGTAGTAGTAGTAGTAGTAGTAGTAGTAGTAGTAGTAGTAGTAGTAGTAGTAGTATTATTATTATTATTATTATTATTATTATTATTATTATTATTATTATTATTATTATTATTATTATTATTATTAGTAGTAGTAGTAGTAGTTGTAGTAGTAGTAATTTCAGATAGACAATCTATAAGTGGTTGGTGCTGATTTTAATTTTTCAATCTTTGTCAGCTATAATAATTAGCATTTTCGTAATACCAATTTGCATAACACTCAAATATTATTATTGTCCCTAACTTTTGGACATAATTTTCCAAAATATGTATGTTCGATTATTTTGTGACTATGTTTCATAAATCAGGCAATTTTCAATAATTAAATTTTTATTTATTCATGGAAGCAATATTTGCGCGCAAACTCAATCTAATAAGCTTAAGGTCGCACATCAGGTGCATTATCAGCCATCAGGCAATCTAGCCATGACATTGTGGACTGGCAGAGACAAAGGAGACGATCTTATTATATTGCATACCATAACAATATAATTGCGATGTAAAAGTTTTTTCTGTATATTCCTCACTCGATGGCATAGATCAACGTGACCATAAAATGCGACCAGTTTTTGTTCGTTCTAATGGGACATTCCAGTAGTAAATTATGCCAGAACAAAAGGAAGCAACGATTTTAAATTATGTAGGACTATAAAGCAATTTAGAACATGCCGACATAACTTAAAATGCTGAACAGGTTGAAATAACATCTAGGCTGACCTATTGGATTCTTCGGATTTGGTATTAGGAAGTGGACAGACAAAAAGTCATGAATTTAGTAGATACTTGCATACGCGACATTGGTTTCAGACAGATAAAATTAAAATATGTAATTTGTGCCGATATTTTACGGTAATAAATTTATAATGAATAATAGTCAAATGTAAATGATCTGTTTCTTAGTTGGATGCAAAATTGTCGGTGATTATCAATTAGTACGCCACTGAATGTAATCCATCCACTAAAAAATTGTTTAAAATTTAAAGTAAACATCATCAGTATTGCTTTTAATCAAGTTTGCCTGCTTGAAGTAAACACCAATCCCATTGTATTTAACCAGTCGTCGGACAACATAGCAAAACTACCGTCAGTCGAGCGCTATGTTGTTCGACGACTGGTTAAACACAATGGGTTTGGTGTTTACTTCAAGCTCGCAAAATTAATTTAAAGAATTGTTACCACCACCCGCGCAATCAATTATTGATAAATCATCAGTATTTGTTACAATCGCCAACAAAGACAAAACGCTTATTAGACGCAATTGACAATCGTTATTTCTTAATTTATTAAGCAGGCGTTTCATTTCTTTTAGTCTCTTGGTGTTTATGCATACTTTATTAACAATATTCATTGGAGCCTCTAATTTAGCAACTATCATATTCTGCATTTTCTGTCAATATAAACAAAAATTTCACTTAAGAAGGCTTTCAACAACCGCCTTCGTCATGAGCAAGACGGCTGCATGAACAACAAGAGTGCCAGGATTACAGGACAACCGCCACTGCTCTAGTACTTATTTGAATCATGTTTTTTCCGCTAAATTTTTAAACGGTTATTATAATCAAGGATGCGTTCCTGATATAAGCATCTGACCCGTTAATTACTTACATATGTCGGTATAAACTAAGAATGGTATAGTGTAGAAAAGACAATTCATCCAGTAGACCGGTTTCTTCCTTATTGGAAACTCATCATGTACTGGCCAGAATTTGCCGCGGACAGGGCTCGAACCTGGGCACGTCTGCTTCGGAAACTGGTGCTCTAACCACTGAGCCACCCTGCTTATATCAAGATCGCAACCTTGATCATAATAATTGTTATCACCGCCCGCGCAACCAATGTTCGTTTAATTATATTAATTTTCATTTAGATACCACTTCAAACGGTTGTTTTCAGGTCAGAACGCTTTAACATCTTGCCTGGTTTATCTTAGTGCCGCGTCTCTAATTCCTTTCATGAGTGTTACGATTGGTGACTACGCTGGGCAGCAGTAAACGTTTTGTGATTATATGCGATCCCTACGTCATTGGCCCAATTATTTTAAAATTCATGGACTACGCTTATCCTTTTTATGTAGTAGTATATTGTATCAGATTAAACTTTCGCTATTTTAGCCAACTGATAGCTTTATGCATTAGATGTTGCGAACCTAATAACAAATTAATTCAGTTATGACCAGAAGGATAAACCAAAAGCAGCATTAACGGAAAGTATAATCTCATGCACATTCGTTTCGTGCTTATTGGCGACTCATCAGTAGGAGCCGGTATTACGCCCTTTAACCACTATATATATTTGTGTGAGAAATGTGGGATAATAGTACCTAATGCATACTTGCTTATATATATTAGCTCTCTGTAACAAACAATATCTAACCTTGTACCACGTTTATTCTATACGGACAAATGTACATAAATGGAGATTTATGTTTACAGCAAGCTCGCAAACGTGATTCAAATAATTGCTATCACAACCCGCGCAATCAATGATGGTTTAATTGTATAAATAAAACTGTTGCCTTTTTACATTTATTTAGTTCCATCTTCTATTCACGTTGCTACTGCTGTTGGAAGCAGGCGTATAAGCACATGTACACATATACACACCTTATCTACACACAAGACGCGGACACTTACTAGCCAAATCATACATGAAAATTCATATGTGAGGATGAATGATTTCTGTGTACCTTTCAAGGTCAAGTTACTTTTATTGTAACCAACCCAGTCTGTGACAAGTTTCGCATGATTTGGCTCCGACAAGACATGCAATAAGGCTAAATTTAGTTTACATTAAAAAACAATAACACACTGTGTGTTTCTAGTCACATGAACCGGTGTGTTAGCTTCACTATGCCATTCGTGTTTTTGAGGCAAATGCCTGCAAGTGGAACATTGCTTTCATTTAGTGAGGCGTAAAAAATCTGGTCAACGAGGTTCCCAAGACAGACGGATATCTAGAAAAGTAGAAGAAAATACACAGAAACTGGGACAGAATTAATATACTGTCATTTAAATTCATGTGGTTACATGCATCATTTTAATTCAAAAGAATTTAAAGCCTTCATTTTACAAATATTTCTAATCAGCCATTCTTCTACTAAAATAAATAAGTTGCACGCATATAGATTACAATTGTCATGGAGGTTTTTTCTGATCATGGCACAATTTTTTCAACCATATTCTAAATAGTTGTCGCCAATTTTTCATAATATTCACGCCTCATGTATACTTCTATGGTATATTTCATTTAGTTCTATGTTCACCTCACAATGTCTCACTTTTCTTCTTTCTCAATCTCACTCGCTCTCTCCCTCTGAAATTGTATCCATCATTTCACATCTTCTGATCACATAGTTACAAATACTCTAAGCCCTAGCCATGTTCCACTGAAAACTGGCAGTTTTTAAGTCAGTTACGTTTTAACAAGATGTCACGCATTCCATCAGTAAATTAAGGCCATGATTCTTCAACTTATAAGGCAATGAGTAATATTGATGGCACACACAGAGTAAGAAAAGCAGCAATAATGTTCAGACTGCCCGCGAAATTCGACTCTAGCACTGATTGACACTGAAAGCAACAAATTGTAACCCTTTACGCAATAAGATCTCGTGCAATATCTAAATATTATGGATACTCATGAATTGATGATTTACTCATCTCTTATAAATACATTTTGATTATTTTTGGTTGTGCGAGCCCTAGTATAAATTTTCAGTAAACGTCACAATCGTTAATAAAATTTGTCGAACAGACATAAAGGTCGATTACATTTTAAAATATTTTCAGATAACTGTAAATTATGGTATTTGTGCTTATACTGTTCTCCAACCTTGATTCAATTTAAACAGTTCACCTTTTGTAATATATATTATTTATTGCTAAATAGAAGTAGCAGTTTCCTAGATTGGCAGTTCTTCTCCTTGGTAGTGTTATTTCCTCTAAATTCTGAAGTCTAGAATGGGTATGGATAACTGCTACCATACACATTCGTATAGAAATATCTGATCCGTTGTAACACTAGTGTAAAGGACGGATTTCTTTCTTCTCTATTTGTTAAATAGACTAAATTTTTCTCTGAAACGTAATCTTCCCAGAATACTTGACTAGCTATACAAGAATTATGATTCGTAGACAGTGAACACACAATTGTCGTCAATGCGAAGACACTTTTCTTTCGTGCTGACTTTGAAAAGACTCCTTGATGTGAAATTATCGAGCGTGTTACTATAATATCGATTGCATATTTCTATTTCTTATTTGAAACTAACATTCTTTGTGGAGCTGCCGATTTTCTGGCTGCGTCTGATTAGTTAACGTTTTTACGATTTTCTTAACCAGAATAATGCATTTGACAGCTGATCCTCGTGCTAGTTTTTCGACACAAGACTCCAACAACATTTTACAACATCCGAAAAGGAATGTTAATTAGGTAAAATTGAATTTGGTCCTGCTCGCATTAAACACACTCCATAGTGAAACAACCTTCAGTAATAATTCTTTATTTATTATTCGTCGCTGAAGCTGTGTTGCTAAATCCAGCATTCCCTTGCACCCATCATTGCTTCTATGTGTTACTTTTAATAAATTACTCACTGGCATTCACCTTAGCAATAAAAAGAACGATTTTGGAGATCGCGTCTTCCGACTGAATAATCACGGCGTCGAACAATCATTCTGAAAACCTTTTATGTCAGAAAAAACCACATATTTGCCCTTGATCGATATCGATTACCATGGTACTCAGGATATTAACTAATAAGACATCGCTCTACAATCATTTATTTATATACATTCTGGGTTTTCAATTGATTATGCTAGAGGTAACAAATCTGACTAGCTTTTACTTCTATTTCTTGTTTTGGCTAATTGGTAAGTTTGTATGCGTTTGTGTTTGTGTGTGTGCCTCTTTGCACGTAAAGGTAATTCTCGCTGTATTGCAAAGTGATGCAAGAGATCTGGTCTTTATTGTTTTGATGGCTTGAGTTTTAACCATTTGTGCGCGCTGTTTGCTGTTACATGTACGAGTGATATTTTTCCCAGTGTAGTTTATCGTTTCTTCTTGTTGCGCAAATTTGTGTTTTGCACATGGTAACAGCGTCAGTGTGGATTGAAGTGTTGAACGCTCATATTGTTTGGCAACTTCTGTCACCGTATGCGCCTTTGTTATTTCCTCTTCAGTTTGTTGACAATCCGATTGAGTGTATTTTGATTCTAGTCGAGGGCCTGTTCGGTCTTGCCTGGATACTAGTAAATTGTTGTTGAATTTTGTTATTCTTGGCCAGTCGATAAGAATATCATGTTGATGTAGACTATGAAGTATTTGGAGAGAATTGGCAATTGATCTTTGGCATCCAACCTCATGATTCTCTGTGTACTAAATGACATATTAACTTTAACAATGGGAAAGTTCTCCTTAGTTATTCTGTTCAGCCGCCGTGCAATTATTGAGGCTGATACGTCGCCTCTAAATGTTAATTTCAGGAAAACCTGCTTGACGGTATCCTCTCTATTGCGAATCTGCCGTGGTCTGAAGTTGACATCAATGAAACGCTCTGGGTAGTTGTTCATTAGCAAAATTTTCCTGAGGTAGCCCAGTTCTTTCTCAATCTTGTGTTCAGAGCAGATCTTCCTGATTCTGTTTGCTAGGTTGTTTACTAAGTTTCTTTTGTGGGATTTTGGCACACTACTGTTGTATTGAATGTATTGCCCGGTGAAAGTCAGATTTGTTACCACTAGCATAATCAATTGAAAACCCAGAATGTATATAAATGTATGATTGTAGAGCGATGTTTAGTATTCACGAAATAAATGGCCTTTATACACTTTTTATTGTGTTTTTCTTCCAATTTAGAAATATACTGTGTAATATATATATATATATATATATATATTTAAATATAATATTAATTTCAGTTCTAAAAACACGGAATGTATCCAATTTAACACCTCTTTAATATTTTAAATTGTGTGGTGTTTATGCACTATACGGTGTATGCGCATCATTTATCGTGTTAATAAGATTTAGCATGTTATATAAATGACTAACATCTGTACTCTCTAAGTATAAAATTGAAGCTAACATTCCTTTATTGCGCGCTCATCTTGGAGATTCAACAATATTTCGGCTCACATGACCTTACCAACTTCATATTAAGCATGGAGCTTATTGCCGGCTATTATTGGAGACTAAGCGGCAAGCAGGCGAAGCTTTTATTTCGTGCCAACTTTCATATTTACTCCTGGCCACATTTAGTTTGATAGCCATACAAATGCCAAAATTGATTAACATTCCACTGCCATATAAACATATGTCGCTCATGGTTATATGTGGACTGTAAAAGAACACTATTTCGCCCATTCCTAGTGAGGACAATTTCTATTCGGAATTTTCCTTCTCTCAGATAGTCTGCTAACCAAGGCTGATGAGCAATAACTGCCCAGATGCCAGTGGCCAAAGTTTCCTTCAGCAACCGAGACTTGCTCTTCGCGTCTGGCACGCTTTCTCACATTCCATCAGTACACACTTAACAATAACAATTACTGCGCTGTTAGACCAAACTCTAGGCTCCACATGAAACAGAACAATGGCTGTGTCCTTTTAGACTCGCCAAGTATCATGCTACCATTCCCTAACTGACTAGCTTCATCCCACCTGTCGTCAGGCCGGAATTTCTATGGCTTCATAAATCCATTAGAAGGCATTAAGCATTCAAACAGCTTGTATACAAGGTTGGACATTCTTTGGTCTAATGCAGATATTTCAGAAGTCTGCAAAAACCATGGCGCTAAGCACGATCATTTGTTTTTTGATAATTTCATCCATATGAAAAGCATCAGCCTGTCCAAATATTATGCTTTTACTGTTTCCCATCACTTGTGTGATCACTGTGTTGCCACATGTTCCAGACTGGCAGCTTTGTCAAAATAAATTATACAAAAATCAGATAATTCTAATTTGTCATCTGATTTAATGTCCAGTATCGACACACCAGAAGTAAAACAGAAAAATACTGACATACACACATTCACCAGTTATATTAATAATACTTTCACTATTACGAGGTTTTAGAGTTTATGTATGTTCCGGTATTGTGCGTCCGAGCGAATCAATTTAGTCATTTCAAAAATTTTCTTACGAATATTTCACATTGTCAATTTGTCGCTAATTATTGGTCTTTTTTATATTTTCAGAACAACGTGCGTTATTTGAAATACCTTTCTAGGCACGATGTTCATTTACTTTTAAGAAACTCGTTTACCAGTTAACGCTCATAAAAAATTGAAACACTAATTTTTGTGAAAAATAACTGAGAACCAAACAGACATCTAATCATTTCTATAATTAAACGATTATTGGTTGCGCGGGCGGTGATAACATTAATTCTAATCAACGTGACGATCTTGATATAAGCACCTGACCCATTAATTACTTGCATATGTCAGTATAAACTAAGAATTGTATAGTGTAGAAAAGGCAATTCATCCACACTAGACTGGTTTCGTTCCTATCGGGAACTCATCAGCCACTGGCCAGAATTTACCGCGGACAGGGACTAAATGGATGCCATATGAGCTACACCCAAAGCAAAAATAGACTAACAAAGTTACATTAGCTAGTATATAAGTGAACACTTCGTGTAGTGTAGTGTGCGGCAGGGTAGCTCAGTGGTTAAAGCACCAGATTCCGAAGCAGTCGTGCCCAGGTCGGAGCCCTGTCCGCGGCAATTTTTAGCCAGTGCATGATGAGTTCCCAATAAGGACGAATCCGGTCTACAGGATGAATTGCCTTTTCTACACTATACAATTCTTAGTTTCTACTGACATATGTAAGTAATTAATGGGTCAGGTGTTCATATCAAGATCGCAACCTTGATTAGAGTAATCTATTCATTTCTTCCCACATATAAAATATCATGAATTGTGGTTGCTGATAAATTTGTGTATCAATGAACTTTGCGAAATCTTACAATGATTTCGAAATCATTTGTGCAACATTTAAGTTTGTAAATGTTCAATGATTTATACCTAATTAATGAGCGAGTTAAAGCATATTAAACAAACATTTAATTTATTATAACAGTTAAACACTGTTTGTTGCGGTGAGCTAATATATATGAAAGTATGTATTAGGTGTTGCTAACCTAGTAACAAATTAGTTCAGTTGTAACAAGAAGGATAAACCAAAGACAGCAGAACGCAAAGTATAATCTCGTGCACATTTGTTTCGTGCTTACTGGCGACTCATCAGTAGGAGCCGGTATTACGCCCTTTAACCACTATATATTTGGTAGAAGAATGTGGAATAATAGGACGGTGCAATCTCCTAGACGAATGTGTAAACCTGTAATAGTGAAGCTAACATAATCTAAAGTCAACGACAATGCGACTTCAACGCTAACTCACACTATATAATATATATACTGAGTCTGTAAAGGATACTAACACTATGACTATTGTGTTAGTAACCGATACCAAAATTATAATACCAAAAAGGGACATTGTACTAACACTATGGTTTCAAAGTCGGTGTATGGTACTAACATGATGGATATCAATGTATGCTATAGGAGATTGTACCGTCCTATTATCACACATTCTTGACCAAAATATATAGTGGTTAAAGGGCGTGATACCGGCTCCTACCGATGAGTCGCCAGTAAACACGAAGCGAATGTGCATGAGATTATATTTTCCGTTCATGCTGTCTTTGGTTTATCCTTCTGGTCACAACTGAACTAATTTGTTACTAGGTGCGCAACACCCAATACATGCTTGCATTTAATTTAGTAAGTAAATTAAAATAAGCACTTATCCCATCTATTTTAAAAGGCACGAAGTCGAGCGGTATCATATGAAATATATACCTTAATATTTTAAAAACTAAGTCGCCTTTAACAATTAAACGAACATTTTTTGCGTGGGCGGTGATAAAATTCAATTTCTAATCGAGGTTGCGAACTTGATATACACACCTGCCCCATTTTATGCATACATTTGTCAGTAAAAACTAGGTATTGTATAGTGTGGGAAAGGCAATAGATCAGGTGATTCATTGGTTAGAGCACAAAATTCCGAAGTACACGTGTCCAAGTTCGAGCCCTGTCCGCGTCAATTTCTAGCAAGTACATAATAATATCCCAATAGGGACCAAACCAGTCTACTAGATGAAATGTATTTTCTACGCTATAAAATTCTTAGTTTATACTGACATTTGCAATTAATTAATGGGTCAGGTTCTTATATCAAGACCGCAACCGTGATTATAATAATTGTTATCACCGCTCGCGCAACTAATGTTCGTTTAATTATATAAATTTTCATTTCATAACACTTCCCCATGTAGTCTGGAGTCTGTTTGGGTCTACATGGATGCCATGTGAGCTTCAACTAAAGTAAAAATAGACTAACGAAGTTACATTAGTTATTATATAACTAAAAATTTTGTGTAGTGTAGTGTGCGGCACAGTGGCTCAGTGGTTAGAACACCAGATTCCGAAGCAGACGTGACTAGGTTCAAGCCCTGTCCACGGCAAATTCTGGACAGTACTGATGAGTTTCTAATAAGGACGAAACCGGTCTACTGGATGAATTGCCTTTTCCACACTATTCAATGCTTAGTTTATACTGACAAATGTATGCACATAATGGAGCAGGAGTTTATATGAAGATCGTAAACTTGATTACAAGCAATTGTTATCACCGCCCGCGCAACGAATGTTCGTTTAATGCATTATTTCATAACGGTAAATCAGTTCTCAGTAAAATATTCTGTGGGTACTTCCCTGCTATATATGAGTATATATATATATATATATATATATATATATATATATATATATATATATATATTTACAATGTCCATTGCCTTTGAATATTAGCACAGTACATTTATAATTAGGAACATAAACATATATATATATATATATATATATATATATATATATATATATATATATTTACAATGTCCATTGCCTTTGAATATTACACAGTATATTTATAATTAGGAACATAAAACATATATATATATATATATATATATATATATATATATATATGTGTATATATATATGTTTCTATGTTTGTATGAATTGTATATATTTGTCAATATAGACTAAGCTTTGAATAGTGTAGAAAAGGCAATTCATCCAGTAGACCGGTTTCGTCCTTATTGGGAACATTTCAAGTATTGTCCAGATATTGCCATGAGCAGGACTCGAGTATGGACGCGTCTAAATCGGAGTCTACGACTTTAAACACTGAGCCACCCTACGACGCATTACACACAATTTTCAATTATATACTCATATCAAAGGTGCAAACTTGATTTACAACAACTGTTATCACCGCCGGCGCAACCAAATTTCGTTACTTTGGCAATTTCTAATTCAATTCCCTTTCTCAGAATATCGTGTTCTCTGTTCAATAATGACAAATTTAGGGTGACTCGATGGAGCTTGAGTTCACGAGAGGTGATGTATAGGTTCCACATGACGGAAAGGTTAATCAAGAACATGAGTTTATATATAATATAATTTTTTGTGTATCGTGTGGCAGGGTGGCTCAGTGGTTAGATTCACAGATCTGAATCAGTCATGTCCAGGTTCTAGCCCTATCAGCGGAAAATTCTGGACAGTACCTCAAGAATTTCCAATTAAGACAAAAGTTGGCTACAAGATGAACTCTATATAAGGCTTTGTTTATACTAACAAATGTAAATATATAATGGGATAAGTGCTTATATCAAGAGTGCAACCTTGTTTTAAAATATTTGTTATAACTTTTAGAAGGTTACCTTATGTTCAGTTGCCAACGTCTGGAGATGAAATAGCAAAGTATGAAGCGCGATGCTAAGGGATTTTGTTCCCTTCTTAACTCTTAACAAGTTGCTTTTCCTGTGAGAATGTTATCAACCCTGAAGATGGGACTCAATAATGAAATCCAGAAAATTCGGAAACATTTTGGAAAATCTTGTTCCATCAACATTTTGCAGGCAAGCAGCTGATGGAGGACTTCAAAATGAAGGGACAAATTAGAACTCATCAATAAAGGCGAAAAATCGGTGCAGCTGGCAATGTACAGGATTCAAGATCTTACCGACTTACGAGTGCTATCAATTTTCCCGCACAAGAATACGACGGCGAGAATAAAACCAAGAAGGACGGCATCGCGCAATTCACATCAACATCATCGTGAGATGCAACTGATGAAGGCCTACGGTAAGATGGGCCGAAATATATTGCTAAAAGAAAATTACTGGAACAATGAAAGCTGCGTTAGTCAAAACGCAGATCAGGTAATTTCAATTAATCCAGGTGCGAAACACGGAAACTCCTTCAAGAAACATTTAGGCATTACTTAAAATTGGCTAATTTGCTTGATAAAATCTATGATAATTTTCTAATCATAATTTCAAACGAATGAAAATGGAAGTGCAAACATTTCGCACTTCAGTGCCAAAATTTAATGTGTATCTATTTCATTTATTGAATACAATCCGCGAAATATTTCTTATCGTTTTTTCATTTCGCATTCACTTTATCTTTTAAATTGTAAATCATGTGTCCAGTTCACATGTGGTGTTAATTTATATTTAAGGAGAGCTCAATGGCATCTAATATAATAATGATGTAGTAATACACCGGTAAGTTTCAGTGGATTTACTGAAATTCATGCTTCTTTAAACGCATGTCCTTATAAATGATAGGTTAAAGATATTGTAATTGTAGAAATTGGTCTATCAATAAACGCATATATTTAATGAAATCAAGATTTCGAGCTTCATATATACACCAATTTCATTACATAACTACATATGTCATTATGAGCTAAGCAAAGTATAAAACGGCATAGGCAATTCATCCAGTAGAATGGTTTCGTCCTTCTTGCAAAATCGTCATGTTATGCCCAGGTTTGCCATAGACAGGGCCGAATCGGGGCAAACTTGCTTCAGAATCTGCGATTTTACTGCTCCACTTTGTCACACGCTGAACAAAAATTTCAATCAAATACTAACTCCTGATCTTTGATTATCCCTTCCTTCAGGTGTAGTCTTAAAGTTTTAACTAGCCCCCCCCCCCCAAATACTATATTATAGACCAAACAACACGTTACATGGGGATGTGATATTGAACTAAAGTTTTATAAAATAAAAACATTCATTGAATGCGCCGATGGTGAAGACAAGTATTTAAATCATGTGTGCTTGCTTAAAATACATATTAAATCCGTTATATATATATATATATATATATATATATATATATATATATATATCATATCATATACAGTATCAAATAATCATTGGTTATTTATTAAAAAAAAATATTGCTCATGTAGACATGTTTCTTTCTTATTGGAAACTCTTCAAGTACTGTTCATAAATTTTCCGTTGACGGGGCACGAATTGTGATACATTTGCTTCGGAGTCCGTTACTCAATCCAAAGCGTGACCCTGCTGAGCATTTCAAGTTGCCAGGACGTTCGTGCGACGACTAGGATTACGTCTAAATTATGTTTTCACAATACTCTAAACGCATATTGTCACTCAATTCACATTGGCAATTGTAGATCATGTTGTGATGCTAAAAAAATGAAGTTCGGCATACGTCAATTAGTGTACCCGACGGCATAGATACTTTGAAATACAGCAAGTAATGATAATAATAATGAATTTGGACGCATAATTTGGTTTAACCAAAATTGATATGCATATAAATTATTAAAAAAATACAATAATAAAATTTAAATTAATGCAGCAGAAAATTCAATGAGCCCCAATCTCAACTCGATGGACAGATCAAATCTGCCAGCTTGAAATAAATAAAAAATATATAAGTCTCGGGCAATTATTGATGCCATCTAGAAATAATTATCGATTATTGGCATTGCTAGTAAATGATGATTTTACGTTGCACATTCGCATTCTTTTAAACATTTAACAGGTGGTAATACAATTCTTCGCATAATTCTTTTGTAGAGCAAAAGAAAATTTCAAACCTTGTTACTAACATGAATATATTTTAAATGAAATTTTGATTTCTTATGCTGTTCAATATATATATATATATATATATATATATATATATAAGCTATTTTTCTGCGAATTGGAATTCCATGAAATGTTAACAATTTGTTCTATAAAAGGCATTGCTCGGAAACTTCAGTTAGACTTTGGAAAGATGTTAAGTCAAGTCAATTATAGTACATTTTGCCCTGAGTGAATTTAAACTTTGTTACAGATAGCTATCACGTTTAATCGAGCAATGATCATCCCACCTGTGGTGTTAGACAAACGCTGAGCTACCGCAACGCGCTGCTTCCTATTCCAATTATGATGTTCGGATTCAGAAAACTTGACTTAAATAGATTGAAATAAGATACTGTCAAGCAAGCAATCACCGAGCGATGCTTTAACCTAACTCGCTGAATTCAACACCTCGGTTTATTATAAAATAAGGTGAAACAAGTATTGCAAAACGTGAACAGTATTCAGAATAACAAATATATTATAATATTTTTAAGTTGATAATTATTGTTAATAATAATAATAATGGCAATAATAATTATAATATCAAAAATTTCAATATTTATTATCAGTCTTATTTTTAAATTACTATTATAAAGTGGACAATTAATATCGTATTGATTAAGTTTTAATATTTTCATTTGTAAGTGAACGTTTATTATAACAAGACCTAATAGGCTTATGCCAGACACGATTTCTTATTTGGTGGTGTTGATACTTATGATATTGGTAATGCAAATGACGATTATTCGGCCACTGATAACCGTTCCATTCATCATTACGATAATGATTGGGCCAAATTCTTATGTATTATTCTTTTTAAGACTGATGCTTCTTTTCCTTGTAGAAGTAATACTACTAATGGTGAATTTGCTGACATTATGCAATAGATGAAAGCAAGAAAAGTGGTGATGGAAGTAGCAGGTAATATAATGGTGCTTTTGGCAATTCTGCTGGAAATTGATTACATTATTGATTGTGCTAATCATAATCATGTTCAAACAAACGTATTGACTGACTTCATAAAAGTCAAATGTATATATGTTGCAATGTAAAAGAACTTCTTTAGTAACACATTAATTATCCTGTTTTAAAACCTATCAAAATATGTGTCAATGCATTATTCAATCCGCTTGAAAGTAACATCTTTCTGGTAGTCTCAGAAGTTGACGTAACATTTCCTTCCATCTGTAAAACTAGCATTACTAAGTAGCTAAATTTCATAATTGTATCAATATGATGTTTAGCTACACTAGCAAAATTAAATACTTATTGTTAAATTGTATTGCCTATATATGTATATGTGGCGAAAGCTGCAAACAGTTAATGTTCCTGACTGCATAGAAATTGTGCAGCCGACATTTCAATGTATGCGAGACTACTATAAATGAGAACCGCATATCTAAATTTGATTTCCATATATATTCACTACGGTTTGATCCTCGATACTCAGTTTACCGTCGAACTCTGATGATGATCATGGAAGGTCGAAACGCGTCAGTACGTTGCGGCTGGCGGTAGTTTTGTTATGTTGCTCGACGGCTGGTTAAATACAATTGGATTGATGTTTACTTAAAGCTCGCAAACTTGATTTAAAAAATTGTTACCACCACCCGTGCACTTAATTATTGTTAAAAAGTATTTTTTAGTTAAATAGTCTGAAATTTGTGGTTTCAATTGTCGATCTCACTGATTTCTGATTTGCTAAACGTATTAACCTAATTTGTTTATGGTACACTTTGTAACGAACCAATTGATTCCTTGAGTTTTATGTGTTTTACACCGGGAAATTAAATGACAATGCTTATTAACTGAGTTCAGCCACTGCGGACTATCAAAGTTCGGTTAATTATATAAATGCTCAATTCAATACAACTTCCCCATGTAGTGTGGTGTCTGTTTAGTAATGACAGATTTTGGATAGTTTGTTGGAACTTTGTGTCTAAATGGATGCCATATGAGCTCCACCTAAAGCACAAATAGACTAAACAAGTTACATTAGTTAATACATAAGTGAACATTTTGTGTAGTGTAGTCTACGGCAGGGTGGCTCAGTGGTTAGAGCACACGATTCCGCAACAGACGTGTCCAGGTTTGAGCCCTGTCCGCGACAAATTCTGTCCACTATATGATGAGATCCCAATTGGGACCAAACCGTTCTACTGGATAGATTTAGGATGGTTGGTTGGAATATTAGGTCTAAAGCGACACCTATATAACCTCCAGGTAAATGCAAGGCTAACCAAGAAATATTAATTAACATGTTACGGAAAATTGTGTGTAGTGTGCGGCAGGATGCCTAAATTCTTAAAGCAACAGACATCGAAGCAGTCGTGCCCAGATCCGAGCCCTGTTCGCGGCAAATTATTGTCAACACGTAAAAAGTTCCCAATAAGGATGAAAACGGTCTACTGGATGAATTACCTATTTTACATTATACCAATAAGTGATTATACTAATAAACAAAATATTTATGATCAGAGATTATGTTGTTAAAATTTATGATTAAAGCAATGAATTTATGGACTAATTTTAGAAGATCAGTTTGAAAAAGATCACACAACATACTTTGGAACTAATACCTGGATATCCTTGAGTGAGAAGCAGATTGCAAGAAAATAAGAATTGTTTAGTTACGCGAAAGGATATTCTGATGTTTTAAATTAATCGTCCTCAATCAAAGATTTGAGATATGAATAAGGACTGAAACAATGTAAACTTAATAAAATGTCGTTAACACATTATCAAACAACCATACCGTAAATTCAGTAATTCATGCTTCATACTGCGCTAATAACCAGGTACGCGAACAACAGAAGACCTGGGTCAAACGAAATCGCTTTTTAAACTCAACATTATTTGGAAATGACTGGGAGTGGTCTGAATAAGCAACGACGAATCAGCATTAATCTCTAACAGAGTATCGAATTGTTAATTTTGATCCACTGCACCATTTAGATCCTAGCAATTATTGGAACAATATTAATGCTGAACAAAACCAAGATGAAGAGAAGGTGGTACACTCCTTAAATCGCCACAATAGTACCACCAATCCCATTGTATTGAACCAGGTCGTTGAACAATATATAAACTACATTTAGTGACATTTTGGATAAGCAGGATTTCTCTGAACAATTATTGTTTTTTTTATTTACACATATATTTTTAAAATTAAGAAACAACAATTAATGCATTTCAATAATTAATCTAAAATTTCTTTATAGAAAATTTTAAATGAAACATTTTATAAGACAGAACGTGTAATTAATTTACTAATATTTAAAACAAATTTGTAATCTTGATATAAACATCAGTCCCACTATATACTTAAATATGTCTGTATAAACAAAGCATTTATAATGTAGAAAAGGCGATTCTTCCAGGTGATCTGTTTCGTCATTTTTGGAAACTCTTCTTGTATTGCCGATAATTTGCCACGGATAGGGCTCGAACCTAGACCCATCTGTTTTCGAGTCTGTTGCTCTAACCACTGAAACATTTTGCTGCATATCACACATAATTTGAAGTCATATGCAAACTTACGTAACTGGTTATACTTTCGTTTAAGTAGAACCTATTTGGAATCCCTTAAGACTTGAATTTCTTATCAATCACCCTTGATCTTCCATTATACAATAGATTTTTCGGATCATAGTCACTGAAGTCATATTATTTAAACTAACTGCAGGAATTCGATTGATGAAATACTTGCCGTCTAGACAAAAATTTGCTCGCAGTAGAGGATTACACCATCAGTAATTTGCCTCGTCCAGTAATTGATTGCGCGGTAGGTAATTCCTTTAATCAAGTTTGCGGGCTTGAAGTAAATACCCAATCCCATTGCTTTAAACCAGTCGTCGAACAACATAGCAAAAATTCCACGCTGTTTCCGGCAACGCACTGACGTGTTCAACTTCCATGATCATCACCGCAGTACGACGGCAAACTGACTATCGAGGATCAAACCGCATTGAATATATAAGTGCCGGAAATCAAATTTCCGATAAGTGTTTCAAATTCTGTGCAGTCTCGCATACATTGAACTTAATTGAAATGTTTGGCTGCACAATTTCTATGCAGTCATACGAATATTAACTGCTTCAGCAGCTTCGCCACATATAAATATATAAGCAATACAATAAAAAATAATAATTGATTGTAGGTTATGGTAGCAATTTTAACCAAGTTTATGGTTTAGAAGTAAACACCAACTCAGCTTGTTTTTAACCAGTATCGTCGAAACAAACATAGCAAAATCCACTGCCAACGCAATGCACTGACACGCGTTTCGACCTTCCATGATCATCATCAGAGTAACACTGGCAACTTAACTGTCGAGATCAAAACCGCAATAATATATGGGAAATCACCTTGATAAGTTGGTTTCACCTTCCAGCAGTCTCGCATACATTGAACTTGACTTGGGAAATGTCGGCTGCAATAAATTTCTATGCAGTCACGAACATTAACTGTCGGTAAAGCTTTCGCCACATATAAACATATAAGCAATACACAAACAAGAATTAATGAAAAAGGGTGGTGGTAACAATTCTTAAATCAGCTTGTGGGCTTTGAAAACACATCATCACAGAATCAAATGAACATGGCAAAATAGCCAGCCAGCTACTGTACAGACCGATGCATGACTTTCCACATCATCATCAGAGTATTTAAACGGCAACCATCGATATCAATCAATATATATGGAAACAAATTTCGATAAAGTAGCTCACCTCTAAGAGTCTTCGCATACATTGAACTTGACTGGAAAATAATGGCTGCAACATTATGTAGAAACGCTAGAATATTAATTCTCTGTAGCTTTCGCCACATATAAAGCATATAATATAATAAAACAATAATTGGATTGTGGTAGGAAAATACTTTAAATAGCTTGTAGGCTTGAAAATTAATCCCATTGTTTTTAACCAGTCGTCGAACATAAAATTAAATAAGATTGCTTGACTTTTCCATGATCATCATTGATTGATAAAATCGACTGTCGAGACGAAACGCAATTGAATATATATGGAAATAAAATTTCGATAAGTGCTCAATTTGGGCAAATTTCATATATTTAAATTGATTTTGGAAATGCCGGCTTTGCAATTTTATAGTTGCCGAATTGTTTTGAAGTTTGCCACAATTTTAATAAAAATAGCGGTGGTAACAATTTTAAATCAAGTTTGTGGGGCTTGAAGTGCAAGACATCCTATAATGTTTTTAACCAATAATCATAGCAGTTACCGCCAGCCGCAACGCACTGATCGTCGACCTTCCATGATCATCATCAGAGGTTTATTTGGGCAAACTGACATCAAACCGCACATATATATGAAATCAAATTTCGATAGCGGCTCACCTCTAAAGGTCCGGCACATCGGAACTTGACCGGAAATGGCTTCGCAATACTTTCTATGCAGTCACGAACATTAACTGTTTTGCTTTTCGCCACATATAAACATATACTGTAATAAATGTAAATACGACGGCGCGGGCGGTGCTTCAAACAAGTTTAAAAATAGCAAATGCCACCAATCCCATTTAACTATTTGTCGAATTAAATATAAAGTAAACTTACCGCCAGCCGCAATCGCACTGATGCGTTTCGACTCTTCCATCACACATGAAATGACGGCAACTGATTATCGAGGAATCAAAACTGCATCAGAAATATATATGCACCTAAATTTCGATATACCATCTTCTAGAAACTCGGATACATTGAACTTAACGGAAATAATCATGCAAACATGTTAGTAAATACGAACATTAACTAACTTGTATTTTTTCGCCACATATAAACATATAAGCAATACAATAAAAACAATAATTGATTGTGCGTGGGTGGCGGTTATACTTAAATCAGTTTGCAATTATAAACACAACCCGCACATTTTTAACCAGCCGTCGAACAATATGGCAAACACACAAAATGCAACGGGACGACGTGTTTTTTGACTCCATGACACAGTCGTATTACTATAAATCCATCGATCGAGGATCATGCAGTGCGGGAAAGGGGGGTAAATTTTTCGATAAGCGGCTCCTCTCTCACCTTCTAAGTGAAACTTATTAATAGTCTCGACTGGAAATAAATACTGCACAATTTATAAAAATCGCCGAACATTGAACCGTTTGTAGCTTTCGCCACATATAAACATAGGCAATAGCAATAAAATAATAATGATTGCGCGCGGTGGTAACAATTTTCAGCCTGCCGCGGGCTTGAAAAACACCAATCCCATTGTTTTTAACCAGTCGTCGAACATAGTTAAACTACCGCCAGCCGCACCAATAATTTACGCGTTTCGACCTTCCATGATCAATACCAGAGGTGCTGGAAAGTCAAACGACGATCGAAGTTTCAAAAACAGCGTTAATTTTATGTTTCATTTCTCAGTCTGCAAACTTGATTTAAAGAATTGTTACCACCACCCGCGCAATCAATTATTGTTTTATTGTATTGCTTATATGTTTATATGTGGCGAAAGCTGCAAACAGTTAATGTTCGTGACTGCATAGAAATTGTGCAGCCGACATTTCCAGTCAAGTTCAATGTATGCGAGACTGCTAGAGGTGAGAGCCGCATATCGAAATTTGATTTCCATATATATTCAATGCGGTTTGATCCTCGATAGTCAGTTTGCCGTCGTACTCTGATGATGATCATGGAAGGTCGAAACGCGTCAGTGCGTTGCGGCTGGCGGTAGTTTTGCTATGTTGTTCGACGACTGGTTAAAAACAATGGGATTGGTGTTTACTTCAAGCCCGCAAACTTGATTTAAAGAATTGTTACCACCACCCGCGCAATCAATTATTGTTTTATTGTATTGCTTATATGTTTATATGTGGCGAAAGCTGCAAACAGTTAATGTTCGTGACTGCATAGAAATTGTGCAGCCGACATTTCCAGTCAAGTTCAATGTATGCGAGACTGCTAGAGGTGAGAGCCGCATATCGAAATTTGATTTCCATATATATTCAATGCGGTTTGATCCTCGATAGTCAGTTTGCCGTCGTACTCTGATGATGATCATGGAAGGTCGAAACGCGTCAGTGCGTTGCGGCTGGCGGTAGTTTTGCTATGTTGTTCGACGACTGGTTAAAAACAATGGGATTGGTGTTTACTTCAAGCCCGCAAACTTGATTTAAAGAATTGTTACCACCACCCGCGCAATCAATTATTGTTTTATTGTATTGCTTATATGTTTATATGTGGCGAAAGCTGCAAACAGTTAATGTTCGTGACTGCATAGAAATTGTGCAGCCGACATTTCCAGTCAAGTTCAATGTATGCGAGACTGCTAGAGGTGAGAGCCGCATATCGAAATTTGATTTCCATATATATTCAATGCGGTTTGATCCTCGATAGTCAGTTTGCCGTCGTACTCTGATGATGATCATGGAAGGTCGAAACGCGTCAGTGCGTTGCGGCTGGCGGTAGTTTTGCTATGTTGTTCGACGACTGGTTAAAAACAATGGGATTGGTGTTTACTTCAAGCCCGCAAACTTGATTTAAAGAATTGTTACCACCACCCGCGCAATCAATTATTGTTTCATTGTATTAGCTGGCATATATGTGTATGTGGCGAAAGCTGCAAACAATTAATGTTCGTGACTGCATAGAAATTGTGCAGCCGACATTTCCAGTCAAGTTCAATGTATGCGAGACTGCTAGAGTTGAGAGCCGCATATCTAAATTTGATTTCCATATATATTCAATGCGGTTTGATCCTCGATAGTCAGTTTGCCGTCGTACTCTGATGATGATCATGGAAGGTCGAAACGCGTCAGTGCGTTGCAACTGGCGGTAGTTTTGTTATGTTGTTCGATGACTGGTTAAATACAATGGGATTGGTGTTTACTTCAAGCACGCAAACTTGATTTAAAGAATTGTTACCACCACCCGCGCAATCAATTATTGTTTAAATTGTATTGCCTATATATATATGTGGCGAAAGCTGCAAACAGTTAATGTTCGTGACTGCATAGAAATTGTGTAGCTGACATTTCCAGTCAAGTTCAATGTATGCGAGACTGCTAGAGGTGAGAGCCGCATATCTAAATTGATTTCTATATATTTTCAATGCGGTTTCATCCACGATAGTCAGTTTGCCGTCGTACTCTGATGATGATCAAGGAAGGTCGAAACGAGTCAGTGCGTTGCGGCTGGCGGTAGTTTTGTTATGTTGTTCGACGACTGGTTAAATACAATGGGATTGGTGTTTACTTCAAGCTCGCAAACTTGATTTAAAGAATGGTTTCGTCCTTATTGATATCAAATTCGTCTTTTTATATATATATATATATATATATATATATATATATATATAAGTGAACACACGTTTATTTGGTGAAGGTTGATGCGAATTATCCTCTACACCACACTACTCGCGCATGACAATTGAAGTTCAAATCCTAGACAGTTTTAATATCATTTTTGAGCAATTAAATGTTAGTCATATTAATTAGTTATCGTCACTAAAAAAATGGGGGATGAAAAACATTGGTATACATAAGAATGTAAAGCAAAGCACGTTACCGAGTGGTGGAGGGTTATGGCTATTAACAAAACGGTTGTGATTTGGATAACATCCTACTTTAGTCTTGGTCAAATCGTAAATATAAATCTACGACAGTATGCGAGTTTTTCAATAGTTTTCTACGCAAATTTAAAATTACATCATCAGTGAAAGTATTCTTGCTTAAACTGTAATGTAGGTATAATTATGAAAAGTCGATGAGTCAGTTCGCGGTCATGCTATGATGCTGACATTTGAAGGGCGAACCGCGTCAGTACGTGTGATTAACAGCAGTTCCGCTATAATGTGAGAATGTTTAAATAAAATGGAATAGAATGCTTGTATCACTTCTGCGAACTGCATGTACATTATTGTTATCACCAAATACGCAGGTAATGATTGCCAAATTAAAATGCTTATTTATATTTTTACGCTGGTGACTGCGTTGAATTTGTGTGGTCCGAATTTCCGACAAGTAAAATTTAAATGTTGAATCTTTTTGCGCAGTGCTGTCCTTCTTTTGTTGTTGATCTGACTGCATTTTTCTTGTGCGAGAGGCAATTGATAGCACTTGTAGGTCGGTAAAATCTTGAATACTGTACATTTTCAGGTTCTCCGTTTATTGGCCTTGATTGATGGGTTCTCATTTGTTCCTTTTTTAAGCCTTCCATCAACTGATGTCGGAGAATGACAAGGTATGAAGACCGGATATCAGGAAGACAATTTAAAAAAACTTTTGGAATTAAATAACAGGATATATCTGTCTTGGAATAGAGGATGCCCACATTTGCCATAAGTTGTGTTTTATTTCTGTGCGTATTGTGTCCACCGAAGATGACTGAAATTCGGTCTCGAAAATTAAAAACAGAAGTGGAAAATCTTGTCCAACGCCGCTTTCAGACAATCAGCTGATGAAGGCTTAAAGAAGAAGGGACAATTGAGAATCCAACAATGAAGCCAATAATCAGAGCACCTGAAAATGTACAACATGCAAGATTTTACCGACCTACTAGTGCTATCAATTGTCTCTCGCACAACTACAATTTATGCGAGACGGCTAGCTGTTGAATCCACATTGATTAAACTGCATGCATTATGCATGCCCTACTGTTTGATCCTTGTTAGTTAGGTCGAAATTGTGCTCTGCTGATGACAATATTTCTACCGCCAGTCACGCGTAGTGACGCGTTTCGGCATTCTACGACAATAATCAGAGCTAGGAAGTAAATTGACTGACAAGTATCAATTCGCAACTCACAAATTAGGAAAACGAATTTCGATATGCGGTCATCAAATCGTATATTCTCGTATACGGTTTACTTTACCTTAAAATGCTGCCGCACAATTTAGCTGTACAACTTATGCACATGTGGCGAATGCTGCAAATATTTAAACTCTTGGCTGCGTAAAAATTGTGCAGCAGGCATTTCCAGTCATGTAAATGTATGCGAGACTATTAGAGTTGAGATGCGCATATCTAACTTTGCTTTACTTATATGTGCATTGCGGTTTAATCCTCGTTATCCAGTTTGCCATTGTACATCGACATCATCATGAAGCTCGTCACGCGCGAACGCTGACGGTAGGTTCGAAATGCTGCGCAACTGGTTAAATACAGTGGGATTGGTGTTTATTTTACGCTCGGAAACATGATTTGAATAAATGTTATGACCGTTCGAGAAATAACGGATAGTCTACTTGTATTACTTATATACATATTGTGAAAGCGGCAGAAATTCTATGTTTGTGAATTTCTAGATATTGTGCAGTTGACAATAACCGACAAGACTACTAGACGTGATAGCCGCATATCTTCATTTTATTTCCTTTTTTATGCGTGGCGGTTAGATCCTTTTTAGACTGTTTGCCGCCTTGCTCTGATGATGAATGTGAGAGGGCGAAATGCAAACTTGGCTTAATTAATTGCTTTCACCTCCTGCGATAGCAGCAATTATTATAATCAAGGTTGCGGTCTTGATATAAGCACCTGACAGATTAATTACTTAAATATGTCAGTATAAACTAAGCATTGTATAGTTTAGCAAAGCAATTCATCCAGTAACTGTCTGTTCTTATTGGTAATTAATTATGTACTGGCCAGAAATTGCCGTGGACATGGCTCGAAACTGGGCACGTCTGCTTCGGAATCTGGTGCTGTAACAACGGAGCCACGTTGCCGTACGTTACACTACACACAATTTTCAGTTATACACTAACTAATGGAACTTGGTTAGTCTATTTTTGCTTTAGGTGAAGCTCATATGGCAGTAATTGTTTAATTATGTCATTCTGCTTGTTCTGCGTCATTGCTTGTGGGTAAGGGAAGTTTTGTTTTATTGCGCGACTTCCTGACTAAAATCGGATATTTCATTATATCCAGTCTGCATAGATCATTCAAATTATGGCTATTTCGATTATTATGTAGAGAGTGGCACTAACGGATGTCTATTTAGATTTTAAAAAGTTGAAAAGATTGTAAAATTAGCGTGTTCTGTTGCTCTGAACATAATAGACATGAGTTCTACTCCTACCAGCAAAAATACATTTCGTTATTACAAAGCTGCTAAATAAATTTGAAACACTATCCATAAGACGAGTTTGCTTTCAAATTAATGTTGAAGACCAATAAACAAGGCCTGGACTAGTGTATTTGGTTTGACAAGAAAAAATCTTTCAGTGATTCACAAATTCACGAACAAAGGTTTAAAGAGTGTAACAATTATTTCAATGACGAAGTAAACTAAATTATTACAAATATGGTGTTGTGTTAAAGACGGTAAGTTCTCTAGTGTATAATTATAATTAATTAGTGGATTTAAAAAACGACATTCGGAGTATGCGTTATCAAAATCACAGTGATATCATTATAAATGTTTTAAACTTCCATAAACACCAAAATAACATGACGACACAATTAAATCGTTTGCGCATATATATATATATATATATATATATATATATATATATATATATATATATATAGTAAGTACAAACTCAATAATGCATCAGGCAGCAAAGGTAATTTTTCCAGTAAACCGGTTTCATCCGTTTTGTAAACTCTTATATTACTGTCCAGAATTTGCCTTAGACAGAGCTCCACTCAGGGTACATTTTTTTCAGAATCTGGAACTGGTAAATTCGCCACTCCTTCCGTACAATATATGTTATTTCAAGTCGTTTTTGGCCACCTTTTGTTTCAAAGGGAATCTATTTGCAATCTCTTAAGACATGAAGTTTTACCTAGGTATTTCGTCAGTGTTGCAGCTGAGGATAGATTCCCTGACTGAGAGGCAATTATGTCCCATTTTAAGGCCCATCGCGCCATACTCATGACAATGACAAAATCGGTTTACTCAGTGAAATACAATCAATATCGCTTGCGATACTCAAGGAATTTATGTACTACTTATCAAACTTGTTGATCAACAACAGGTTGTTCCAGCCCACTTTTTTCAGATAGAACTATTTTGAGAACCTTCAAAATTCATCAAATCTAGCTGAAATATTTCCATCAAAAGAAATTTCTGGAAACAATCCTGCTTTAGTTATAACACAGGTCAGATAATTATGCTATACCAAGTATTGCAGCCCATTTCTATTTATTTAAAAATATAGCAAGAGTTTAACTACAGCTGCAACGCGTCAGATTATGCAATAAATATACGCGACTAAATGTGCAAGTTGTGAGAGTTGGGATGAATTTTTGAGGGAGGAATGATACCGACAATAATAAAATAGGCACACACAATAATTATTCACAGTACCGAGGGTATCCCAATTATCAATGTCAAGAAGGCATTGACCTCCAAGATTTGCTATAAACACTGCGATTGCAGATCTGCCATGTGGGCATCATTTGCCGTTGATCGACACTGTATGATAATTCGAATTTTCCTAGATTCACTGCGAATCCTCATTCCAAGTTTTATATGAGGAACATGTTCTGATTTCTGAAGCGATGTTTGGTCATTGAGTCCACGCGAATTCCCTCGGTATTTATTATCAGGGTATCATCCAGACGAGACTTAATTATGCCTAATTCTTCAGTCAAATTGTTCATTTGTGCAGTCAGTCCTTGAATCAACGTTTGCAGCCCATCAGAAGCCATTTGTAGAGTTTCCACACATGCTTTATTTTCAATCAAGTATATATAGGATTTTGCTCGGATAGTGAGCATCGATTTAGTGAAACAAATTTACAAATATGAATTATTTTATGTTCACTTCAGCTCGAAGTCTGCTTCTATCATTGTGCTGTCTGCTTCATCCTAATACGGGCGCTTCCGCGTGGACTTTCGTTTAATTAATGTCAGCCCTAGATAGGACCCTTTGTGTGTTACTAGTCACAAAGGTGGCTATTGTTCCACAGACTAAACGGATATTTGTTGCGCGGGTGGCGATGGTCAAGTACCATTTAGTAGTCACATCTCGGACAAACATTTCGACTTATCATGTAAATACATTTGTCATTAAAAACTAGATATTCTATAGCGTATAAAACGCCATTTATCCAGTAGACCGGTTTTGACCTAATTGGAAGCTCATAACCTAATGTCTAGTAATGTCCGCGGAAGGGAAACGCGCCAGACCTTGCTCAGTTTTGAATCCCGTTCATGGAAAATTGGTCAGTACTTGATGAGTCTCTAGCATAGACTGCCGATCTATTGGATGAATTGCCTTTTCTACACTATGAAATACTTAGTTTATTCTGAAAAATGTATGTACATAATGGGTCAGATTTTCATATCAAGATCGCAACCTTGATTAAAATACATTTTCCAGAAAATTGTTTATTAGATGTTGCGCAGTTCAAATATGACCAGAAGGATAAACCAAATTCAGCATGTAAGGAAGGTATAATCTCACGTGAACATTCGTTTAATTCTTACTGGCAGCTCATTGTGTGAGGAAGACGGTGGACACGTCTTAGCATCACCTTCAAGATTTGTGTAAGAACGTGGTAATATAATTGGATGCTACAAATATCCAATGTTTCAACCAGAGAAGTAGAGTTAATTTAAGTATTCGATAAACGCACTCAAAGCCAACTTCATTTTATAGTATATGCTGTGTCTATAAAGGTTGTTTCAGTACCAAATATCAATCTTACTTTTGCTAAATAGATACATGAATCGAACACTAGTATTTCCCAGTCGGTATAAGGTACGAATAGAATGAATTTCAAGATATGCAAAAGTTCACCGAAATTGAGTATTTCAACTAATTCCGAACACCTCTTACTCCAGCAAATCCATTCACTTAGGCCTTGATCAATATCTTTTATCATTTTTTTAGCGGCAATCATGACGTCATTCAATTAAATATATATCAGTTAGATATTGAATGTTGCGGAGAACAAATATATATATATATATATATATATATATATATATATATATATATATGCAACTTTAAATAGGGCAGTATCTAGTAACAAATATTGCAAATATGACCAGAAGAATAAACCAAAGACAACATGAACGGAACGTAAAAATATTGTGTAATCACTTGAACTTACTATGAATATCGTAGGTGTCTACATTACTCCCTTTACCCAAAATTGTCGTTAGTTAACTTTGAAAGACAGTTCAGTTCATGAATACAAATCATCCAACATCATTTGGTCAAATTGCCTAGCAAATTTGCTATTGCAGTCCATGTTTAACTAGTAAAATGTTTCTTATAATTTGTCAGTAAAGCATCACCATTTAAATGTTGACACATTGTCTATGATGAGAGAACGATGTATTAACTAAAGTGGCATTAGTTGGTCTGGTTTTTTATGTTGGAATTCGCGAAATATTCATATTTGTCGACTATAAATTGCATGTGTTTCTCGATATTTAACACCATATCAAAATACATCTCAGTGCTTTAAGAACCTCAGATTGTCACTTTCCATACTACGACTTTACGGTTATATGTGACTGGCGATTACACCAGTCATAATCTGACGTACAACAAAAGAATGTGTGAAATTAACACCTTTACCACAGTCAGTTTGAATTATTCATTGTCATGTTAAATCTTCAGAATAAATTGCATGGATCCTATTTTTATTATTAATTTTCGCTCAAAAACAATGTCTTGTCCATTAAAGCTCAAACTACAGGTTTACACAAAATAGTAATCACAAAATGTTCAGAAAATCAAGTGAACGTTCACTAGGGCAAGACGTCTGCGGTGCATGAAGCCAATTGAGAACCAGATAGCCGCATTTGTAAGCAGATGCCTACGTGTTAATGAACCGAATGCGCTGAATAAAAACCTTCAAGAGCGTTTTTCTTGGCTTCAGAATTAGTAGGAACGATAAATAGAAATAATGTTTCGAATTTAATTGAAGTATAAATGACAATAAAGGAAGAATACATTCATAATAATAATAAATAATAATAATAATAATAATAATAATAATAATAATTATAATAATAAATAATAATTAATATATATATAATAATAATAATAATAATAATAATAATAATAATAATAATAATAATAATAATAATAATAATAATAATAATAATAATAATAATAATAATAATAATAATAATAATAATAATAATAATAATAATAATAATAATAATAATAATAATAATAATAATAATAATAATAATAATAATAATAATAATAATAATAATAATAATAATAATAAATAATAATAATATACCGTTTCATTTTGTTTAACAATTATTCAAAACAAACTGAATGAACAATTTTCGCTTCACGTGATTTTCATTCTGAAGATTTTTACTCTTCCAGCTACTTGCCCCCTTCTTTAAACGGTATGTGGTTTTTTCCTTACCGGGAATCTCAGATGTGGCTAGTAAATCTGGGGAGGCTTCAACTATCGACAAACTAGGTTCGAGCTCCGTCCGCGGCAATATCCGGATAGTACGTGATGAGTTCCAAATAAGGACGAAACAGACCTACTTGATGAATTGCCTTTTCTATATTATGCGATGTTTTGCTTATATTTACAAATGTATGTATACCGAGACTGGTGTTTGTATCAAGTTCACAAACTTGGTTTAAATAAACGTGCAAGTAAGTTCACGCTTGTGCATTTTATTTATCGATTGCTTTCACGGTCTCACATCAAATTATAAAAGCACAGTATATACAGCGCAAAGTTGTTGTAGATGGTACCAATTACAGTTCTTAACGGGACGCACCAATTCATAAATGAATATGTATTAGGTTTTGCGAACCTAGTAACAAATTAGCTCAGTTGTGACCGAAGGATAAAGGCAGTATGAACGGAAAGCATAATCTCAGCACATTCGTTTCGTGATTATACTTTCTGTTCATGCTGCCTTTGGTTTATCCTTCTGGTCACAACTGAACTAATTTGTTACTAGGTTCGCAAAACCTAATACATACTTGCATATATATTAGTTCTTCGCAAAAAACAGTATTTAACTGTCATAAATGAATAGTTTTATCAGCCTTTACAACCAATGCTTTATTGTATTTACTTATTGGCAGCCTATACGAGTAAACCCAGATTGTTCTTCACTTCATTTTACTCCATCCTATTTCTCTCTTATAACCTGACACTTTTTGTTTCATTCGTAATTATTTCGTACGCCGTCTGCAATTTTAATTTGCAATTTTCGACATTCGACTGCGAATGCCTTTCTCAACAATCCACTCATTTCAACAAATATAGCCGAGTAATAACCACGTGTCAAATTTCGTTTAATCGGATTCAAATTTCGGTGGCGTAGTTGAGCCCCGTTTCGAGTCCTGTCTGCCGCCAATTCTGGACAGTACATGGAACGTTCCCATTAAAGACGGAACCGGTCTACTGATGAATTGTATTTTCTACATTATACAATGCTCGGTTTATACTCGCATGTGCATGTCTGTAATGGGATTGGTGATCGCAACCAACGTTCGTTCAAAATAGCAACACTAATTCGTTTAATTATATTAATTTTCATTTCAATACCGCTTCCCCATGTAGTGTGGTGTCTGTTCAGTAATGACAGATTGGAGATGGTTAGTTGGAACTATGGGTCTAAATGTATGCCATATTAGCTCCACCGAAAGGAAAAATAGACTCACCCAGTTACATTAATCAGGATATAACTGAAAATTTTGTGCAGTGTAGTGTGCGGCAGAATGGCTCAGTAGTTAGAGCACCAGATTCCAAATCAGACGTGCCAAGGTTCGAGTCCTGTCCGCGGAAAATTCTGGCCAGTACATGATAAGTTCCCAATAAGGACGAAACCGGTCTACTGGTTGAATTGCCTTTTCTATACTATACAATTCTTAGGTTATACTGACATGCGTAATTAATTAATGGGTCAGGTGTTTATATCAAGACCGCAACCTTGATTATAATAATTGTTATCATCACCCACGCAACCAATGTTCGTTTAGCAACACTAATTATTATTCTTGACAATTGCAGTACATATAAATTTATTAGGGAGCGAGTAGCATTGGTATAGAAAAGGCATAACGTAGGACATAAAATAACTACCATCAATTTTACCGGCTTCATTCTTATTAAGCACTAATCAGTAGTGTCCATAATTTATTTGGTTGCGGATGGCCTATGTAGTTCAGTCATTCAACTCATTTCCGCTTGCTCGACACCTGCGCATTACATAAAATTTATTTGTATTTTGCCAATTGCTTTTTAAACAATTTTCTTTCAGATGGAATGCAATTTTTGTCAAGTTCGAAATCAATTTCAATATAGGCAGTTCAAATCGTGGAATTTGAACTGAATATTGAATTGAAATATAAGGGTAGGATATATATATATATATATATATATGTTTCGTATCAACTAATAATTGCACAATCCATCACATGCAAGTTAAACACCAGACTGATTACGTCCTTATGTAGAGCTGAATAATTAGTTGTCAGACGTGCCGCGGTGGGTATTCAAACCAGGTGGCGTTTGTTACAGATTCTTGCAAATCATCCATAACGTCATGGAAGCCGCGCATTGTATACAAAGTTGTCATTTTTACCAACTAATTGTTTTGGTCAGTATTTTCTTTGAGTGAATTCGATTTCAGCATTCCTTTCAGTAAAAACTTCCATCAAACCACATTGAAGATACCATTTTATTGCAAATGACGAAGTGATACTACGTTTAATTACAATGTTATGTTGTTCGACGACTGGTTAAATACAATGGAATTGGTGTTTACTTCAAGATTTCAAACTTGATTTAAATAATTGTTACCACCACACACACGATCAATTATTGTTTAATTGTATAGCCTATTTTAAGCAGTGTTAAATTAATACAAATAACAGAAATAAAATCATATACTTCCATTGCATTTAAATATAATATCAATTTCCTAAAGCACAATATCTGTCGTATAATGACAGATCGGGAATGAGATTATGCCTTCCGTTCATGCTGACTTTGGTTTATCCTTCTGGTCCTATTTTAACTAATTTGTTACTAGATGCGCAACACCTAATACACAATTACTCACATATTAGATCTCCGCAATTAACAGTATCTAACGGGAATGACTTAAGGGATCTTTCAGTTGAAATCAATATCCATGAGGATCAAAATGAAGGAAGCCATAATTAAAAATTAATTTTCAGTATACCACTAAAGATGTATTCAGCCCACGATTTCGTTGGCGTAGTGGAAGATTTGTTAGACTCTGAACCAAATGCTCCTGGTTGAACTCCTTTTCGCGGAAAATCAGACAACTACTTGAATTGTTCCCATTAAGAACGAAATTGGTCGAGTTTACAAATAATAGCTATTGTTCTAAGGCATTAAACTTGCATTTCTATTATAAAGAAAATTGCTATTTCCGGTTATCAATGCATTAAAATTGTTTTAGAGAGCTTATATTCCATGGCTTCTATGCCTTATTATATGAGTATTGAATAACTAGCAACTCAAATGGGACCACGAGCAAGCACCAAATTCAATCCAAATAAATGCTGTCTTCACATTAACGCATTTTAATTTTATACCAACAACAACATATAATTTTAATCAGGAACTTACTTCAATCGCGGAATTATATATATATATATATATATATATATATATATTCATTTGAACTCTAAATGCATAATATTTGATTATATGTCAAAATAGACTAAAAACTGCATCAAGTAGCAATGTAAATTTGTATGGTAGACCGATTTCGTTCTTACCGGGAACTCTTAAAATTATTTCAAGAATTTTCTGCGTCCGGAATACGAACCAGGGAAAATTTGCTTCGGAATTTGTAACGTGGTTGAATTGCTCTTACTATTTGATGCAATATGTAGTTTATATATATATATATATATATATATATATATATATATATATATATATATAAGGATGCTTTTGTGTGTCATATTTTCAAAGATTTCATTGATGGTAAATTATTTGTAATATAAGACCTGTCAATTTGTATCAGTGGCATATTCAAGCCTCTAAACCGAAACATTTTCCCATATATTTTAGACTTATGTTTATTCACACATAAATTATCACTATTTTCATTAGTGTTCTAATAGATCAGTTGCTATACTTCTTGTTTACCTACAAATGCGGAGCTCAGTGCGCAAGGCCTGATCGGAACGGTTACCGCACTTTCTCAACGGGTGGTGACTCTACTGTGTTTAGATAATCAAGTGAACGATATACCTTCGTCTTATCTAAGCCTAGGTAACAGTAGATAGCAACGAGTTACCGTACTGTATTTGTTTCACTTTTACAAACAAACCGGTGACACCAAGCTCATTAGGCATAATGCGACATGTTAAGCCCATTTCGTCACACTGAACAGATCCATTTAAAAGCGCGTTGTTTTTAATCAAATATAAACGTGTTTATGTGCGTTTGTGTATGTGTTTCCTATTGTACCTGTTTATATTAAAACTAGACGTAGAAACCCTCGCGTTCACGTCAATGAGGAAAGATGCACAGTGGGCTATGCAACAACTTATCAGTCATTATTTTAGCAGTGTTAAGCAAAGGCTTATCTTGTTGCCAAGGCAAAGATTTCCTACGCTTCAAATTGAAAGATTAAAATATTAAATACTCTGTTGCCCAAATGCACAAGTAAACACACACACACTCATGCATAACAACTTAACTTTGACCAGGAATAAGGCCCGTTTCACCAGATTGACCTGATTACACTAGTTAGTGTTCCAGATCCCAATTTCAATATCAAGAATTTTGGATCCCATGCACGTCTTATGAAATTAATGACCATCAGTGTTTGTTGCTTAAACCAAACATACGAGCTAACTAACGATTGCACTAATGACACATAAAATTCCATCGAGGAAATCCTGATTTTCAATTAACTGTGTATAACAGACATTTAATCCTAAATAAGATTATTAGTTCTATTTATTGCCGGTTTAATAAAATATATATGCCAGTAATCAAGGGAGTGATTGTAATTTGTCATGAAAATAATTATCACATCAATATTTGTAATCCATTTTTTAGAAATAAATTCATTTTAAACCACGGAGCAATTAGTTCGGATAAGCAACTGACCCAATAATTACGCACACTGCACACAATTTACAGTTACATACAAACTAATGTAACTTGATTAGTCTTTTTTTACTTTAGATGCAGCTCATATGCATCCCCAGTCTGTCATTATTAAACAGTCATCACACAACATAAGCAAGTGGTATTGAAATGAAAATTTATATAACTAAACGAACATTGGTTGCACGGACGATGATAACAATTACTATTATCAAGGTTGCGATCTTGATATAAGCACCTGACGCATTAATTACTTAAATATGTCAGTATACATTATCAGTGGTTAGAGCACTGGATTCCGCAGCAGACGTGCCCAACTTCGAACCCTCTCGCGGCCAGCACATAATGAGTTCCCAATAGGGACGAAACCCGTCTACTGGATGAATTGCCTTTTCTGCACTATACAATTCTTAGTTTATACTGACTAAATGTAAGATCTTAATGGATCCGGTGTTTATATCGAGCTCGCAACTTTGATTATAATAAATGTCATCACCACCCGCGCAACCAATGCTCTTTTAATTATATAAATGTTCATTTCAATACCACTTACCCATGTAGTGTGGTGTCGGTTTAGTAATGAAAGATTTGGGATGGTTAGTTGCAACTTCGGTTCTAAATGGATGCCATATGAGCACCACCTAAAGCAAAAATAGACTAATCAAGGTACATTAGTTAGTATATAACTGAAACTTGTGTGCAGTGTAGAGTGTGCCGCGGTGACTCAGTGGTGAGAGCAACAGATTCCGAAGCAAACTTGCCCAGGTTCGCGCTACGCTCGCGGCAAATTTTGGCCAGTTCGAGATGAGTTCCCGAAAAGGACGAAACCCGTCTACGGGATGAATTGTCTTTTCTACACTATACAATTATTAGTTTATACTGACAAAATTTAAGTACTTAATGAGTTAGGTGCTTACATCAAGATCGCAACCTGTTTATAATAATTTTTATTACCGCTCGAGCAACAAATGTTCGTTAAATTAGTTCGGAGATTGGTTTAACAATCTATTTATAACAAATATAATAGATGTGATGCATCAGTTCTGGTGTAACTAATAAAGCGTTAGCTCTACCAAAGCCAGCACGAACACAATGGAACATCTGAAGTACACATTCGTTGCGCGTTAAATGGCAGCTTTGCAGAAGTAGCCTGCACTACGCCGATAACTGACTACATTATTTGGTAAAACTGTGCTAAAAAGTTAAACGTTGAAAAGCTTATATATATATATATATATATATATATATATATATATATATATATATATATATATATATATTTAATTGCTTATAAGATGCGTCACTTATGACTTCATATGTCATTGAATCATTACCAATTCCAGATGGGTTTTTGGCGAGGATCAAAATCCACCGATGATTTGTCAGCATATATACATTCATCTGTATTTTTGTACGCAACTTTTGTTCATTCTTATTCTAGCGTAATCTTCTTGTACTATATGAACTGTAATTTTACTAGCTATACCACGCCCAATAGATAATTTCCTCCATTATATTTCCCGCACCGAAGAAAGTATGTCTGTCATATGATGCAAGGGCAGAAAGCGCAAGTTTCATGCATAAATGGGAATATGACCTTTCTTGTTGCTGAATGTAGCGCTTTCTCTCGGTATCATTCAAGTTATCAGTACTTAGATGAATTTATGCTAGACCATAGTAACCATTAAAAATTTTTTTTTAATATTTGGGACTTTTGGACAGTTCAACCTTCTATAGGTATGTGTACTCAAGCAGTAACTGAGAGCTTCATTTCAAATTTTTCGGTAGTACAAATTCAAAGCAAACCATCGCCAGTAAGAACGAAACGAATGTGCACGCGATTTCACTTTTCGTTCATGGTATATTTAGTTCTTCCTTCTGGTCATGTTTTTTACAAATGTGTTATTAGATCCGCAACACTTAATACACGATTGCATAAAATTTAGTTGTCTACCACAAACAGTATCTAACAATTTTATATTTAATTGAATAATATCATGATTTCCGCGAAATGTGAAAACTGGTGTCGATCAAGGCCAGAGATATTGGATTTTATGTTTAACAGGTGTTCAAAAATAGTTGTAATTCTCAATTTTGGTGAACTATACCATACCTTGAAATCCACCATGTTGGTACAATGTACCGACTCGACAATCATATGATATAATCTTCGTACCTCATTTCCGGTGGTTAGTATAAACGATGTTGAAGCCTTCGGAAGAAAGCGACGAATACGCACCCAGCCTGATCGAAGACAAAATAGATGCGTACTTTGACATTGGAATCAGTCGGATCCTTGCATAAATGGCAGTGCGTTGCAGCTGGCGGTAGTTTTGTTATGTTGTTCGACGACTGGTTAAATACAATGGGATTGGTGTTTACTTCAAGCTCGCAAACTTGATTTAAAGAATTGTTACCACCACCCGCGCAAACAATTATTGTTAAATTGTATTGCCTATATATGTATATGTGGCGAAAGCTACAAACAGTTAATGTTCGTGACTGCATAGAAATTGTGCAGCCGGCATTTCCAGTCAAGTTCAATGTATGCGAGACTGCTAGAGGTGAGAGCCGCATATCTAAATTTGATTTCCATATATATTCAATGCGGTTTGATCCTCGATAGTCAGTTTGCCGTCGTACTCTGATGATGATCATGGAAGGTCGAAACGCGTCAGTGCGTTGCAGCTGGCGGATTAAGTAATTTTGATTAAACCAGTTTCGCAAGGAAACATCTATTGTTTCAAGTTTGCCAAATGTAAAGTATAGGGCTTTAGAATATTTTTATAAAAATGCAGCTTATATCGGTAGCTTGTGCAATATACTCGTCATTAACTTTCTCAAATTTACACAAACTATGTCTTAAACGATAAGCTTTTAGCAGAATGAGATTAACATACATGAGATCACACGGCTTAGAAAAATCTACCTCTAATCACGTGTGCTGTTAAGCGCGAATGCTAGAAATATTGGGTTTTTTTACTTCACGCTCGCAAATATGTATTAGGTGTTGCGAATCTAGTAACAAATGAGTTCATTTGTGACCAGAAGGATAAACCAAAGGCAGCATGAACGGAAAGTATAATCTCATGCACATTCGTTTCGTGCTTACTGGCGACTCATCAGGAGGAGCCGGTATTACGCCCTTTAACCACTATATATTTGGTAGAAGAATGTGGAATAATAGGACGGTACAATCTCCTAGACTAATGTGTAAACCTGTAATAGTGAAGCTAACATCATCTATAGTCAACGACAATGCGACTTCAACGCTAACTCACACTATATAATATATATACCGAGTCTGTAAAGGATACTAACACTATGGCTATTGTGTTAGTAACCGATACAAACATTATTGTACCGAAAAGGTACATGGTACTAACACTATGGTTTCCGAGTCGGTACATGATACCAACCTGATGGATATAAATTTATGCTAAAGTTCACCCAAATTGAGAATTACAACAATTTCCGAACACCTGTTACTCCAGTTAAACCATACACTCTGGCCTTGATCGATATCAGTTATCACATTTCGCGGTAAGCATGACATCATTCAATTCAATATACAACAGTTAAATACTGTTTGTTGCGGTGAGCTAATATATTTTCAAGTATGTCTCAGGTGTTGCGAACCTAGTAGCTCGCAAACTTGTTTTAAAGAATTGTTACTGCCACCCGCGCAATCAATTATTGTTTAAATATATTGTATAAATATTGGGTTTTCTTTCTGTTTCCATCCCGCAAACTTGATTTAAACCATTGCCTTCACTTATCGTGCAGTTATTGACTACGTAAGTACTTTCTATTAGATAATAGTAGTAATAATCGATATTTTTTATCAATTTTCGTTCTGGCTTATTTGATTTTATAGTTAATTCTGTGTTTTATTGTAAATGACTCCTTGAAAGGCATTAACTAGTCAACTGAACACCTGGTCATTGTTTTTGTTCAGTTTTTCATACATAAATTTGCATTATTTCTCATTTCATTTCGTCTTTAAGACTGTCATATTGTCACGTGGATTCATCCGCGGACCTTGGGAAATGGAATTTCATGAAATTTTGGCATCCGACTGGCTATAAAAGAGTTCAGTATAGGTATGCTGATGGAAAAAAGTGTAGGAAGGTGGAGAGGTGTGTGTGTGTGTGTGGATAGCCAAGGAAACGTGCGCACACACGCACACACCTGAAGTATGAACGGAGCTGACAGTGTAAATTGGTTTGCATCTTCCATTTGACGCAAACTGACTCCCTTTCTCTCTCTCTCTCTCTCTCGCAATCACGGAGCAAGAAATTGATTGATGATGTTGCCATTTGTGACAGCTACATTACTCTAAACTCGATAAGACGAGCTCTGTAAAATATTTTACGATGTTAAATGCATTTTCAATTTTACACTATTACTTATTTTATGCGTTCGAAATTCAACCACGGTCCAGTTAACTGTTTACAGTCAATTTCCAATGCAGACTTGATTAATACTTTTCCCTAAATTTGGTTTGTTTACAGTGCTGTGATGGTGGTAATATTGCAAAACTGGATGTCTCTCGAACTGATATATGAACTTTTAAAGCCTAAAGTCAACTGATACACCAATGCAAATTTAAATGTTAACTGATCAAGAAGGAGTGATTGACGGAGTTATATTCGTTATCTCCCAAATATTTTTTTAAATCAACTTTAATTTTATTTAATGATTGATTCTCCTTATACACTTGTGCAGCTAATAGGAAATACAATAATTTAGAGACATTGCACATCTTGTTTAATAGTTTGAATTAATGGCTATTGTAGGTAGCATACCTCAATTTTCGTCAACGTGTACACAATAAAGACCGTGAGTGTTTGTGACTTGTGACAATGAGGAGAAAGCAATTGCTTGTTGAGGTAATAGGCGCGAGTTTTGGTCGTACCATTAACAAATTCATTTGTGTGCTATTGTAAATGGTGTAATTGGTAAAAAGACGAAGCCACTATGTCCGAATTTTGTAGACTTCTAATAAAAAAACAATGCAAATTTCAATATATTTTTTAAATCTAAAGTCATTCTCGACCTGCCTTCTCCATCGTTAGAGCAGACTGAATACTGACCAATAGAGCTCCTGTGGCAGGGTGACTCACTGGTTGGAGCACAAGATTCCGAAGCAGACATGCCCAGGTTCAAGCCCCGTCCGCAGCAAATACTGGACAGTACACGATGAGTTTACAACAAGGACGAAATCGGTTTAGTGGATGTATCACCAGGTTTACACATCCGTCTAGGAGATTTTACCGTCCTATTATTCCACATTCTTCGACCAAATATATAGTGGGTAAAGGGCGTAATATGGGCTCCTACTGATGAGCCGCCAGTAAGCACGAAACGAATGTGCATAAGATTATACTTTCCGTACATGCTGCCTTTGTTTCATCCTTCTGGTCACAACTGAACTAATTTGTTACCAGGTTCGCAACACCTAATACATACTTGCAAATTTATGTACATAATGAGTCAGGTCTTTATGTCCAGATCGCAACTTCGATTAAAGTAACTGTTATCAATGCCCGCAAAATCAATGTTCGCTTAATGAAGATTCAATAGAAAAATTTATATATATATATAAATATATATATATATATATATATATATATATATATATATATATATGTGTGTGTGTGTGTGTGCGTGTGTGTGTGATTCAACGTTTAATTTGATGGAGTTTTGTGTGTACACTTTCTTTAAATTCACATTTCTAAAAGCTTTTCATCGCTCGATAATTTTGATAAAGTAATATGGTTAATTAATTATTGATTGCGCAAGTAGTGGTAAAATTGCTGCACATGAGATCTCAAAACTTGAGATAAGCATCAATCGCACCATAGTCAAATAGTCGTTTAACGTAGAACAAACCCCGAGCTTCCATGGCCATCCTCAGAGCATGATAGCCAATGGGTAAATGAGGACGAGTAGGCTGTTTTTATAAGAGTATGAAATCAGAAATTCCCTTCTTACCTCAAGTTACTACGCAAATCTTCTACTTGATCGAAATATGAATTGCCCAAATTCTATTCGAACACAAACCTTTCATTTCTGCAGCGTTCACATTTAATACAAAACCTATTCAAATTATATATATATATATATATATATATATATATATATATATATATATATATATATATCTTCTTCTTTGAAATGCGAGCTTAATAAAATGCATTGTACCCTTCCTGTGTGTAAAAACAAAAAGAAATTTTATCGGATATAAGAAAATTTCCTTTCGCATGGTCTTCTCAAATATCTACTAATGAGCATATCTTTATATATAAATTGGAAAGCAAAATAAGATAGAAATATGTGAACATAGAGAGAGTGTGAGCTCCAATCACTGAGCCATCCTGCCGCAGTGGTTAGAGCACCACATTCCGAAGCAGACGTGTCCAGGTTCGAGTTCTGTCGCGGCAAATTCTGGCCAGTACATGTTGAGTTCCCAATAAGGAAGAAACCGGTCTACTGGATGAATTGCCTTTTCTACACTATACAATTCTTAGTTTATACTGACATATGTAAGTAATTAATGGGTCAGGTGTTTATATCAAGACCGCAACCTTGATTATAATAATTGTTATCACCACCCGCGCAACCAATGTTCGTTTAATAAAAAAATTGTAACATTAAACTAGCAATACAGTGCAGGTGGAGGTAATAATTCTTGAATTATGGAATATATATACAATTTATAATTAAACGAAAAATGGTTGCGCAGGCGGTAATAACAATTATTATAATCAAGTTGACGGTCTTGATATAAGCACCTGACTCATTAATTACTTCCATATGTCAGTATAGTGTAGAAAAGGCAATTCATCCAGTAGACCGTTTTCGTCCTTATTCGGAACTCATCACTTACATGAGCTCCACCTAAAGGAAAAATAGACTAACCAAGTTACATTTGTTATTATAAAACTGAAAATTGTTTGTAGTGTAGTGTGCAGCAGTGTAGCTCGGTGGTTAGAGCACCAGAATCCGAAGCAGACGTGCCCAGGTTCGAGCACTGTCCGCGGCAAATTCTAGCTAGTATGTGATGAGTTCCCAAAAAGAACGAAACCGGTCTACTGGATGAATTTCCTTTTCTACACTATACAATTCTTAGTTTATACTGACATATGTAAGTAATTAATGTGTCAGATACTTATACCAAAACAGCAACCTTGATTTTAATAGTTATACAATACAATACTTTAAACATAATTGCATAATATTACGATGTTCTGAGTTCTTTGTAAAGCGTTTCAATCAAATCATTTTAACTGATAATCGAATCATCCCAATTTTACGTTTTATTGTTAAAGCAACTGTCGACGAGATATGAATAGCCGATCTGTGCATCTTAGACCGACTAGCACCAATGTGAGATCCAGGAAAGTATGTGTTGTTTTTTGGAAATTTATACGCATCACGAATATGGTACTTATGACGTTTGATATTGCAGCATATATATCCTCAAAAGTAATTTCGTTTAGTTTTTCGGCGGGCAGTTATTCACACATCTACCTTATCTTTGTAGTGACCAACACTGATACTGTCCCAGTTATTCTCATTGGCGTAAATATTCCGGATAACTTCGGCGGTATCCTGCATTAGTCCTGAAGTCTTCAAAATAACTTAATAAAGCAAGTTCGATATTTCTTTTAACATCTACACTTTAGACTGGTTAGTTTTGCAGTAATCCTTGTATACAACCACCTAAGTGAAATTATTGTGGCTGAATTTTAATTCACCGTTCACATGCATTTGATTAGTTATTTTATGCTCACCATGTGAAACGGCTTAAGCGAGGTCACCGTCACAATTTTGAGTGGAGAGCCTTCATCACTACTCAAAACTTGGGACCCCATTTAGAGGTCTCTTACTAATTCTAACATTGGGCAAGTTTTGTCATTATTGTTCATGCGAATATAAAATGATAAATAAAAGACATCTAAAAGCTACCACGCAAATCAGTACAAAAATATGTCAGGGTATCTTAGATTCTTTCGCCCAGGTAGGCGGAATAAATGACTTCTTATTTATAGTCGTTAAAAAAGGGGACAATTTTGTGTATGTGCGAGCATATATAACATTTGGGGGAGTTATGATTTTGTTGAACCATGAAAATACTTCTCTAATGATTAACTTAAATTTAAAATGACATTGGTTATCGACTTGTCAATTTATTTTAGGTTTACCTAAATTCTGAAAAGGTCTGGTAGCTTTTTAGTTCTTTGATATTGTATACTAACGCCATTTCGGATTTTATGCCTTGATATACACAGCATAGAATTAATGACTTCACTTTGTGCGTGAGTTTAGAGGTTGATGGACAAACTTAAGATAGAAGTGAAACCTTTTAAAACGTCACACTAAATTAAGAACGCCATAAACCCCCCTTGTGATTCTCAAGAATGCGAACATTTGATGGAGCCAGATAAGTACACGTACCAAGTTCTCTATTTATTTCAAAGAATGTTTAAGCATTTTTTTGTTATTTGGTTAAAATTCATGCCGTTTTAAATCTTTGCTTGTCGTCACTTCTTTGCATTTTATAATTTCAGTTGTTAAATAATGGCAGCATGTAATGAAGTCGAAAATTCTTGACGTATTTTCTCATGAATTGGGATTTTAAAAGGTCACCTGAAATTAATTGTACATTTTCGGTGAAATTATGGACTAAGCAGTAAATAAACGAACGCTACAGAATGAATTGTGTTGCGGAAAGATATCAACCAGTTTAATTTCCATCCAGTTACTAAACTGTATACATACTTTAATACATATACTGAATAAATGAGTTGATCCCTCTCCGAAATCAATATACAATACCGCACGTGGCCGGAATAAGCGGAGATCTGACCGAATTGTCCAATGGCTGGCAATCAGAAGAAAAGTCTAAACCAAGTTGTGTTTTACTCCTGTGCGTATTGTGTCGACCCTGAAGATGAACCTGGAAATTCGGGTTCGAAAATTTGGAAAAAGAACAATGGAAAATCTTGTTCCAACGTCATTTTCAGACAATCAGCTAATTGATGGCTTAAAGAAGAAGGGACAATTGAGAACCCATCAATTGAGGCCAAAAATTACATCATCTGAAAATCGACCTATGAGTGCTATCAATTGTCCCGCACAAGAAAAATGTGGTCAAATCCACAACAAGAAGGACAGCACTGAGCACAAAAAATGGATCTTTTAAACCAAATATTATTTGATCGTTGTTGCTGACAGAGGCTGCTGTATACCTTCAAAATTCTTGTTCATTTAATTTTGGTCTTCGTTTTTAGAATGAATCAGCCTTTCTTTTCAACATAAATCAGTTAATTGGGAAATATCCTGTTGAACCATAGTTGATTGCGCGGGTGGTTTTAGCAATTATTTAAATCACGTTTGCGAGCTTGAAATAAATATAATTAGATTGGTGTTTACTTTAAGCTCGCAAACTTGATTTAAATTAATATCCTGTTCGTCACAACATCTCGATTAGGCCAAACGATAGTTGGCCATAGTTGGAAACAAAATCAGGTTAGGCCTAATTTCAACATGTTTTTTTACATTCTACTCATCAGTAGGCGATGGCACTTCACCTGAAATAGGCAAAACCCCGCTAAAATTGAGAATAACGACCATTCTAAACATATAACTTTGCAGAAAAACCGTATAGTCAGGCCTGAATTGGCATTGGCTATTACATTAATGTATTCATTGTGGCATCATTTAATGTAACGCAACATAGTTGCAGTTATAATTTTAGAGATCTATTATATATGAACTCATATAACAGAAATGGCTTATGTAATAACAAGTTGAAATATTTAGGCCCAGACGAATCTTTTTTGAGGTCAGCAACAGTGAAATTATGGGTACAAATGCATGTAAGCAATGTGCTTAATGGCGACTTATCAGTTGGCCGCAAACCCAATGTAGATTTGGTAAAATATATGTATAATTTGACGATGCAACCTTTTAATTTACCAATTTGGTACTGGGTAGGCAATACAAAATTTCCACTTAATAAGAATGAATCCGATCTATTAGATGGACTATATTTGCAACCTGTTGCAACGTTTGCCCAATGCCACAAATTGATATTTTCACATGCTTTTATACACGTTTACTTCAGTATATTGTCCTCAGAAATTCCAGCAGCAGCTCGAATCTAGGTAGTCTGGTTTCCAGGTTGCAATAAAGCTTTTATAAAAACATAAATTAGTTATTTACAGGCCATAGCAGATGATGAAGTTTATAAGTTTGAATTTAATGCTCCAGATATATGGTCTCTGCCTGCATCAATTCTCGCGAATAATAAATAGTGCCCAGTATGGGAAAACTCGTTTTGTAGAATAATTATATTTGCTACATTGCACCGTACCATTTTTATTCCAGGAATTTATATACATATACACATTTTTGTCAATTCAGTTAAACATTTATTGACATATTTATACAATGGACGAACATTGGTTGCGCGGGCGGTGATAAAATTTAATATAATCAAGGTTGCGATCTTGATATGAACACCTGACCCACTATGTACATACATTTGTCAGTATAAACTAAGCAATGTATTGTGTTAAAAAGGCAATTTATCCAGCCTTTCCAATTTATTGCCACATTGATTTTTTATATACAACTTACTCATGGTACAATAATGATTTCGCAATACCTTGTCAGCAACTATACCGGAGTAAAAAACTATATTTAATTTTGTTTGAATAGAGAAAGGACAACATGGCGATTATACAAAATAAACATCAAAACATGATTCTAGAGACTTAAACAAGACGGCACTTATAAGTAGTTTCGCATTGGACTTGGAAGGCAATATGAATTTTTTTTATTTTTAAAATTTCTTTTTTTTACTCAATACAGCAATTGATAAGGTGGAGCGAAAATGCCACATTTGCCACAAGTTGTGTTTTACTCCTGTGCGTATTGTGTCAACCCTGAAGATGAGACTGGAAATAACGTCTCGAAATATAGGTGAAAGATCAATGGCGGATCTTGATCCTAAAGCGCTTTCAGACAATCAGCTAATTGAAGGCTTAAAGGAGAAGGGACAAGTGAGAACCCATCAACTGAGGCCAAAAATTACATCATCTGAAAAGATAAAAGGTTCAAGATTTTGCCGACCTATGAGTGCTAACAATTGTCCCGCACAAGAAAAATGCGGTCAAATCCGAAACTTGACCCATTAATTGCTTACATTAGTCAGTATAAACTAAGAATTGTATAGTGTAGAAAAGGCAATTCATCTAGTAGACCGGTTTCGTCCTTATTGGGAACTCATCATGTACTGGCTAGAATTTGCCGCGGACAGGTGCATATTTGTTTTGCTTTTGGATACCTTTTATTATTACCTTCAATTCGGTTAATCATCAAATAAATTTTAAATATTGTTAATATATTTGTGTTTATTACTCTGATAAATTGCCAATCCTGCGATGATAAATCATTGTAGATATCAAATATTTCTTGTGTGTCTATAAATAAAAGTTAAATTGCTCAAAAAATTACATGACATAATTCTTTTGAACATTGTTAAGATAATTATGATCATTTTGTGTATTACGTGCATGGCATATTCTGGACAGTACTTGATTAGTTCCCAATAAGCACGAAAACGTTCTACTGGAGAAATTTCCTTTGCTACCTGATGCAATATTCAGTTTATCCTGACAAAATAAATATAATCAAAGTCCTGTCATTACACTGTAAATAAAAATAAACAGGTATATTTTTTAGTTCAGCCATTAAAATTACTTATAAATTGTTCATGTATGCGGTTATACAATACACACATTTTCATGTTTTCCAACTATCGATAAACTTTTATCGTTTTCATACATTAAAATATGTTTAAACGGTATGTATATAAATTGTATATGTCCAGCGTATTGATCGATGTATTTAACGCGAAATGGCATTCTGCTTTGCACTAGTATTTCGATTAAAAAATAGGAATAGATATCACTGATAAACGTTGGAATAATGCTGTTGGATTGATATGACGTTATAAACGTGCAAATAGAATACGCCTCTTGTAATATTCTAGTAAGATAAATATTTTCAACTGTGGCTTTTAGCGAAATTGTTAATTGTAGGTATCTAGTTTGAACAGACAGATATTTGTGTGCGTTGGACAGACCAATATTTTACGAAGTGTTACAGAATTCCAGAAAGAAAAATGAACTGTTGCTGTTATCTTTTTCGCGATGCCTTGCATACGTCAGTGCTCCTGATAAGAAAGGCAGTAGGACACTAGGAGAAAGAAAGTAGCTGACGAACTTACATTTGTCGGGGCTATACAAATATGCCAGTAGAAAAATGGTAAAAAACTGCATAAATTAAGGAAAAAAAACATTCTTGTTTTATTTATTAAATAAAATGCAGCCGAAGTCTTGCCTACGAAGTAGCGTTAAATTTCCTTAACTAGCATAGAACTAAACCGTTTTAAAGCAAAGCGCATTTAGATAAACACACAAAGTAAACTGGAAAAAACTGGATATCTGCAATGTGCAACGACGAATGAAAGCTGAAATTCACTTGCGTGCAAGTTAAAACGTCGCGTAAGTAAATCACCTTTCGGTATTATTGATTGATGAATGACTTTAGCGTAATTGTGTGTTGGTGTGCGCGACACAAATACACTAGGCTAGACTACTGGACACATTCACGCACCTACAAACGCGTTCTCTTCTGCCGAATGTTTGCATTTAATTTTTGAATTTAATTCATGCTAATGAGCATTTTGGTGCATAGATAGACATGTTGGTGAAGTAGGAAATCTGCTTTATAGACATATGTGAAGGCTCGTGCGATTTTCTTATCAGTGGAACGCGCAAACTGATAAGAGCTAAGTCTAAAGGACACAATATACACAATCGCAAAACACTTGCTATTACTCTCCTTTGCATTAGATACACTGTCCAACCAACGATCTAAACTATAATTTTAGGAATAGTGCTTGTATACTTGTTTACATCTCTCTCGACTCTACACCTCTCTCTCTCCATTTCTTGTCTGACTCCGCAAATGGTACTGCCTTGTTTGCAGGACTATATGATATTGTAAGACTTTTGTTTATTAAATGGGTACTAAATTTACTACTAATATTCATAATTGTAAAAATTATTTCACTGACCACATACTGGGTAGTTATTCAACGTTAATTCCTCTGATTGTCACTTGATGAAATCAATCTCGAAATTGGTACGCCATTTCTAATTCACAGACCTCAATAAATCTGACAATTGGCCTTAAAATGTGTAGTATGCTTTTGAGCGACTGTCTTTCTCTGTGCCTAGCCCCACATCTAATGCAAATACGTACACCGGATAAATGCTTATAGAATTTACTACCTACTGACAGCTTAGAGATTACCTCGGCGAAGTTACCTTAAAAAATAAATTAATAAATGATCAAATCGTTAGGTGTGTGCTTGTGTGTGAGTGAGAGAGAGAGGGTGAGACATATTATCTATTATTTTGTGAGCGAATTACAAGTTTAGTAAATGAATAAACTAATATACGTATACTGCAATAACTGTTCCATAATTCTTTTGTAGAATATTACAATTAAATATGGTATCGCAAATTCGAATTAAGTGCTGACAGCTTATGTATTACACCTTATTTAAATTAACGCGAGGAAAAAAATTATCTCACAGATAACAGCTACTTTTACACCCATCCTAGATTGAATTTTTAAGCACAAAATTTATTCTTTGATTTACCGAACATTTTCGTTCACACCTGTAACTGTGATACATGCTGCTTCTAATAAGTGCGCTAAATGATCAAATTGTTGGAAGATATTCATATTAACTGTGATAAATGTATCAATGCTGAGACAGATGTACTTTGAGAAGTTTTGGAATTTCACATTGGATATTGATTGCTGAAATAGTAAGTATTTTTATTTAATATTTTGTTAATTTTCTTAAAGTAATGAAAATATGTATATAAGATTTATATGCTAATTTACTAATGGAGAGTTATTTACAAACAAAAAATATTCATCTATCTCACGTGGGTTACACACTCTTTAGTTTAGTTTTGGTACTGCCAGACCTATCTAAATATAGAATTCGAATTACTTTACTCGATCCTACGTGTTCTCTATTTTATCCTGACGCAATTTTAATTTGTTATTTATAAAAATTTATCATATTTATCGACAACACTTTAGTAATAAGAGGACCATTTCAATTTGTTCTCGCAGAATCCTTTTGCGCGACAATTGGTAGCACTCGTGGATCAGTAAAATCTATGATTCCTTGACATTGAACAAAACCTGGTTTGTTAGAACTTTTGGTCGGCTTCAGTGTGCCGGGATCAGTGAGAACCCATTAATGCAAACGACGCTGTGCACCTGAAAATGAAAGAGAGTTAAGGTTTTACTGACCTACCAATGTTATCAATCGTTCAGCAATAGGCTACTGTGGAAACCGCGTGAAAGATTAATGCACTGCTCGATGACAAGTATATTTTAAGAGAAAATTTTATTCGCGATCTAAAGTAAAATAATATAATGTACTATACATGATTACTATTGCTTCATCTTATCAACTGTAAAAATAGAAATAAGAAAAGTATTTCGTTTCAAAAGAAAAAATTGACTCACAGTAATACCAAACCAAAATATATATTAATGCTGAAAGCTCAATCGAGAAACATAAACAAACATTTTTTGATGTTATTGCGATGAATAGAAAAGAAATAGTTTAATCATGCACGAACGTGAGGCTTTCCAAACACCACGCGAAATTGTTTAAAAAATATTTCTGAAATTTGTAGAACTTGGAAATTTATATATTTTATCTTAAAACTAGATATATTTATTGATGTATTTTATGAAAATAAGGCTTATTTAATTGTTTGTAAAGAATTTGTAATATAATCGTATAAATATCTTATTCAAGTGGTATTACAAATTTTTCCCTAGCCGTCATTTCCATTTCATTTCCGATTTCCACGCGCTTTTAAAGGAATTTCTTATTTCATAATTAAAATTTTTTATTTGTCAAGCATTTAAATTTTCAAATGTCGTAATGTCCATATAAATAATTATCTAGAAAATGTTCTAGGAAAATTTTTACTTTTATAAAAATTTAATCAAGTAGTTTTAAAAAGTCACAAATCGATACACCTCGTCATAATTTATGTTTAGATTATGTAAAGGAGCGACTTAGGATTTAACAAAAGCCAGGATGTTGACAATTTCAACTATTCTTAATCAGCTAAGGCGTAAAACTCATTACCGAGAAAACTGTGTATAACCGAACATTCACTTGTGTTGGTCATTATATCAACGGGAGGAATTTCAAAATCCAGAATAAATAATATTTGCTTAAAGCAAGGCTGCGATCTTCATATATATATATACTTGTCCCATCACATATATTTGTCAGTATAAACTAAGCATTACATGGCGTAGAAAATGCAATTCATCCAGTAGATCGATTTCGCCCTTATTTGGAATTTATCACGTACTGGCCAGAATTTGCAGCGGACAGGGTTTGAAGCTAAGCACGTCTGCTTTGGCAGGTAGTATGCAGCAGGGTGGCTCAGTGGTTAGAGCAACAGATTTCAAAGCATATGTGTCCATTTTCGAGTTCTTTTAATCGCAAAATCTGGACAGCATATAATGAGTTGCCAATTAAGATGAAACCGGTAATACTGGATGAATTTGCCCTTCTATATTATACAACGCTTATTTTATTATTAAACATGTTGAGACAGGTGCCTATATCAAGATCGCAAACTTGATTTAAACAGGTTATATAACCGCTCGCGCAATGATAACCTAAGAACACAATATAGTTGGTGCACTGACGCATGGACATCGCGTCTACGTCATATTTATCGTTGCTAGGACGTGTTTCTAATGCAAAATTAAGCATATGTTGAGCTATAAATGTCAGTGTTTCAATACTCTATAATTGGGTGACACTACAACCATAGTGTTGGTATCTTTTGCTGTCTCGAAATATATATTTTATATAGCAAGTTATTTTGATTAGTTTGTTTTTACAAATTTGTGTAAGTCAAAACACAAATTGGGCAATTTTGATAAATCCAGTTTTGCAATTTCTTATTCTTTTATTAAATCTCTGCGCGTACATAAAATACAATAATGTTGTCAAAAAGATTATGTAGTTACACTCATAGCCTGTTTGCAGGTTTGGTCTGAACTATCAATTTTAGCAGTTTCAATGTATTTCAACGTTAATAACTTTTATGATGAGTATCACAGATTAAAAATGAGACAGTTGCTTTATATCAATCGCGTAACAAGTCGACAATTTATTTTTTAGCATCATAATTGCACAGGAGCAACTAATGAATCCATGCTAAAAGATAATATTATAATTTGCAATGAAAATTATTAGGGAAATAAGCAAATTAGAGCATGATAACTTTAGTGCAATCATAGCTCCATTAAAATACTGTTAACAATTACCGAAACTGGTATGGTAGATAGGCATTAAAATTCTTGGAAAACCTGAAAGCGTAAACATTATAATACATTGCATAGACATCGTATATTGTGTAAAACAAGATCTTTAAACATAAAATCAATGAAAATCATATACATTAGACTTTTATGCACTAGATATGATAGACTTTGATATTAAACAACAATTGATTGCGCGGGTGGTGATAATAATTCTTTAAATAAATTTTTTGAGCTTTAAGTAAACACCAATCACATTTCATATAACCAATCGTCACACAACATAGAAAAATTAACTTCGGTCACACGTACTGACGCGTTTCGAACATCCATGGTCATAATCCGAATTACGAGGGTAAGCTAACAAACGCGGATCAAACCGCAATGCATATATATGGAAAACTATTAGCTATAGTTAAATACTGTTTGTTGCGGAGAACTAATATATATGCAAGTATGTATTAGGTGTTGCGAACCTAGTAACAAATTAGTTCAGTTGTGACCAGAAGGATAAACCAAAGGCAGCATGAACGGAAAGTATAATCTCATGCACATTCGTTTCGTGCTTACTGGCGACTCATCAGTAAAAGCCGGTATTACGCCCTTTTACCACTATATATTTGGGTGAATGTACCGTCCTATTATCCCACATTCTTCACCCAAATATATAGTGGTTAAAGGGCGCAATACCAGCTCCTACTGATGAGTCGCCAATAATCACGAAACGAATGTGCATGAGATCATACTTTCCGTTCATACAGCCTTTGGTTTATCCTTCTGGTCAAAACTGAACTAATTTGTTACTAGGTTCGCAACACCTAATACATAATATTACCTAATATTAGATATATTTCTTTCACCTGAAGTAGTCTCGCATACATTGTACTGGGAAATTTCGGCTGCATAATTTCCATGCTGTTACGAACTTTGTGCAGCTTTCACTACATATATTTAAGTAATACAATAAAGAAATCATTGATTTTGCGGGTAGTAGTAAAAAACCTTTAAAACTAGTTTGCGATCCTGAAGTAAACGCCGATCCCATTATATTTAACCTGTCGTCGAACAACATAACAAAACTACCATGAAGTACGTGTGACTAATCATGGAAGGTCGAAACGCGTCAGTATAATTAAAATAGTCATATTTCACTCGATAAATACAGGTTTTGAACGATCGCCACGTCAAGATTTTATCAAATTCAGACATCAGAACAAAACTTACAAGCAGAAGGATTATTATTATAATCAAGGTTGCGGTCTTGATATAAACACCTGACCCATTAATTACTTACATATGTCAGTATAAACTAAGAATTGTATAGTGTAGAAAAGGCAATTCATCCAGTAGACCGGTTTCGTCCTTATTGGGAACTCATCAAGTACTGGCCAGAATTTGCCGCGGACAGGATACGAACCTGGGCACGTCTGCTTCGGAATCTGGTGCTCTAACCACTGAGCTATCCTGCCGCACACTACACTACACACAATTTTCAGTTATATACTAACTAATGTAACTTGGTTAGTTAATTTTTCCTTTAGGTGGAGCTCATATGGCATCCATTTAGACCCAAAGTTCCAACTAACCATGCCCAATCTGTCATTACTGAACAGACACCACATTACATGGGGAAGTGGTATTGAAATGAACATTTTATATAATTAAACGAACATTGGTTGCGCGGATGGTGATAACAATTATTATAATCAAGGTTGCGGTCTTGATATAAACACAGAATAACGGACATTTAAACTAAATATTACGCAGGAAATACGTGCATGTTTTAAATTTAGTCCTCGCAGACATAGAAATCATATATTCTTGCGGGAATGGATTGCACCTAGTTTTCAGCAAGAGTTAAACATATATTTGTGCCATATTATTGACAAAAACTTATTTTTTAAAAACATAACCAGAAATTAATTAGTTTATGAATTTTATTACAAAAATCCATATAATGTTGCTATTAAGTTCAATTGGTCTTTTTCTTGAAACAAAATTCTTAAATGATTTTCGGTCGGATTGCTTTCTGATGATTCAGCTGACCATAACTAGCAAGTTGCGAATCCCATTATATGCAGGTGCGTTAGTCAAAACTAATTAGAGGCAATTCATCCAGTAGACCGGCTTATTTCTTTTTGACAAACCCTCAAGCACTGTCCAGAATTTTTCTATGGACGCGGATCACACGGGGGCAAATTTGCTTCCGAGTCTGTGATTCTATGTACTGTGCCACCCTGCCGCAGTTTATGTGCCGCAGTTGATGGAGACACAGACTTCAAAAAAATTGTGCCTCGACTCGGGTCTCGTCTGCAGCAAAATTTTGCCGTAAATTGAAGAATTCCCAATAAGAAAGAACCAGGTCAATTGGAGGACATCCTTTGTCACACTATACGATGCTTAGTTTGTACGGATAAATGTATTTGTATAATAGGATTACAGTTTACATCAAGCGCGCATTATGATTTAAACGACTATTATCACCGCCCACACAATCAATGCTTTTTTCAATATTATTTTTAAAGAAATATTACCACTTATCTTGGAATCTTATTCTTTGATCCATGATGTCATTCTAGGGATAGATCGTTAGATCTTTTGTATTGAATTGATGCAACATGAACGTCATCTGAAGGGAAGGCCAGTAAAAATCATAAGTTATTAAATCACTGAATGTTGTGCATAGCATGCGGCAGAGTAGCGCAGTGGATATAGTCACAGACAACCTAGTATATATTCCCCGATTCGAGTCCGGTCTGCGGCAAAATAATGGTTTGAAGCGATTCCAATAAGTACGTAACCAGGTAAATCTACATTGCTAAATAAGATGGCTAAATTTATACTAACGACTGTATATATATATATATATACTTACTTTACTCTACTTTACTGCGGCTGACTCCTTTTGGAGGATAAGCCGGCTCCACATTTCATGGAGTTTCTTGGGAATTTGGTACAAGTGGTGTCCCCTCACCACTCGGCTTTTTGATCGAGGACGCACCTCTAGCCTTTGCACATCCAAGCGCAGTCTGCAAGGCAGCAGTAAGTTGCATGGTTGCCGGTGGCTGTTGAGAGCTCATTCGCCATTCGGAAGTACGGGGTACTGTCCAGGAGTCCATGTAATCCTGTGGCTGTTGAACCCTTTTGTGGCGGGGAACACACGCCGAGTCATGGTGCCGTCGTCGGGCTCATGTGGTATTTTATAGGAGATCCGATTGCCGGTCGGAAATCCACCACGCCCTGGTGACACCACCGCCATAGCCCCGTTAGCCCATGTACGATCGGCCATCGAGACATGGTTGACACCGTCGTACCACGTTGAGGAGGGGATGGACTTTACGACGGTATATATATATATATATATATATATATATATATATATATATATATATATATATATATATATATATATATATATATATACTTGGGCAATTAAATCGCCTCAATGAATTCTGGCGCTATTTACAGATCTTATCAGCTCAGTCAATGAGTATAAGCGTAGATTTCTCAAATACTGACACAAATTATTCGACGATACCTAATTCGGAAGACAGTCTAGGAACTAGAATATAATAGGAAATACGACAGTGGTAGCGATGACTTCCAGTGACACAATTCGAATTCATAAACGTAGGCTTGTGCTACATTATTGCTGATTTAAGTGACAAGTGTAAAATATTGTGTGACAGAATATATATTGTACGACTTTCAGTGGAGAATGGTACAACCGTTTTAGCGAGTACCATGACCAAATTTCAAATCGTACTTATAATTACGTACGACTGTAAAAACAATCAAAAAGGGTTACACATCAATGCATTGAAAAGTTTAAGCAGAAACATTTTGGAAAGATAAAATATTTTCATATATAAACAACTACATGTGTATATTCATACACACATATATATACATAAATAAATGCATAGACAAAAAAATATATATACACGCAAGTATACACATATACACACACAAACATTCTTGCGTACAGCACTTAAATTCATTATTTCATATATACACGCATACAGACATTTATTCATAAATACACATACACATTCATACTTTCATTCATAAATGCATGCATACATACATTCATACAACACATGCTTATGCGCATACATTCACACATAAATATATTCACACATAAATTCAGATGTTCATACGGATTCACATATTCATACGTAAAAACATTAACATTTATATATATATATATATATATATATATATATATATATATATATATATATATATATATATATATATATATATATATATACAAAATAAAAGTATGCAAAATGCAAGCGTAACTTTATAGAATTAACTTTCGTCATATGAATATTTTTATGAAATTCAATGCAAGCCTAAGCTCACACGCAATTGTTAAAAGGGGAGATACGTCACAATGTCTCCGTGATTGAGGCTGGTCGGTTGATTTTTAATTAAGGCGTAATTTCACAGCACATAACCTGCATATTTGAGTGCATGCTGTACTTCTAGCCAATAAGTCAACGAACATGGTTACATACTACAAGTACGTTCAGTGTTTATTATCATTCAAAAGGCCAAAGGTTTGGTCTGACTAGTTGCTTAGGTCATTTGAAACAATGTATATCGAATAGAAACAGGCCTTGGTCATCACAGGATTGTGTGATTAACGAACGAACGATTATAATTGAAATTCAGAGGTGCAATGTACCGAATAGAATGAAATCAATTAGGCAAACTAGCGATCTACTAGTTGTTAGACATAGAGTAATTAATGATGATTTTGTTCCGCCTACCTTCTATCTTGGAAACATTATTATTATTAGCGTCATCAACTTCGTCATAATCATCATCAAATATATATATGAAAAGTTGTAAATACACAGTGTTTCATTACATGTGATCGATAAGGTTAATCTGTCTACCGAAATATATTGTTATTTCGTTTTTTGTCCAGCCCAGATATGAAGAACGCTGGTTTCGTCTCTGGGGTGATTAATTTTAATCACCTAGTTTGTGAAATGAATAATCAATCTATATCCTCTATATGCAGTATAACAACAAACTTTAAATTATCCAAACCTAATCAAAGGTCTGAATTCTTAAATCTTATATCAAGACCGCAGCCTTAATTATAATAATTGTTATCACCACCCGCGCAACCAATGCTCGTTTAATTATATAAATGTTCATATCAATACCACTTCCCCATGTAGTGTGGTGTCTGTTCAGTAATGACAGATTGGGGATGGTTAGTTGGAACTTTGGGTCTAAGTGGATGCCATATGAGCTTCACCTAAAGAAAAAATAGACTAACCAAGTTACATTAGTTAGTATATAACTGAAAATTGTGTGCAGTGTAGTGTGCGGCAGGATGGCTCAGTGGTCAGAGCACCAGATTCCGAAGCAGACGTGCCCAGGTTCGAGTCCTGTCCGCGGCAATTTCTGGCCAGTACATTATGAGTTCCCAATAAGGACGAAACCGATCTACTGGATGAATTGCCTTCAATACACTATGCAATTATTAGTTTATTCCGACATATTAAGTAATTAATGGGTCAGGTGTTTATATCAAGACAGCAACCTTGATTATAATAATTCTTAAATGATACACAGGTCAGACAATTTTTGCGCAGGTCATGCGCCCCTTTGATGTTTTCTCGAAAACAACAAACTACTTATGGTTAGTTTAACATAACAGCACGCGACATGTTTCCGAAATTATATGAAACTGCTGGGACATGAAAAACATATTCCGAAGCAGACGTGCCCAGGTTCGAGACCTGTTCGTGGCAAAATCTGGATAGCACGTTTATGCATTCCCAATAAGGACGAAATCGGTCTACTGGATGAATTGCCTTTTTCGAACTATACAATTCTTAGTTTATATTGTGAAATGTAAATGCTTCAATGGGTCGAGTATTTATATCAAGATGACAAACTTGATTAAAAATAATTGTTATCAACGCCCGCGCAACAAATGTTTGCTTAATTAATTAAATAATTCGACAGAACCATTTGTATAAAAAACAGGTCTATTTGCAAACATGATTTAACAAACATCAATTGTTTGGCGCGATGAACGTACAGGTGACAAGCAGGCACGGAATACGACCTCCAAATATTCAATTCCATAATGTAGTAGTTGACAAAAAACATCGTGTTTCGCAAATCAAGGACCGGATAATTATCCATATCTCAACCGAGTTAAACCTTTCTTTTAAACAAAAGTTAGGTTGAGTATAAGTTGGAAAAAATAACCCGTCTTTCCATTCATATATGCAAACTTACAAACTTGTATAAACAAAGATGAAGATCTCCTACACGGTGTGTTTCGAAAGAATTGGAACCAATCATGCATAATCAATCAGGTCTCTCACCTTGGCGTTTTGTCCCTCTAGATTGCTATAGATTTGCTCTCATCTCTATGTCTCCTGCTATGTTAGGTTACGACGAAATGAAATCAAATAACCGATATCGCAAGATTTTTGGCCCATCCCATGTTGACCACCGGTAGGAAATATGAGATTCAGACACGGTCAATTGAATAGCTAGTGCTAATGAATTAGTGCTAACCATTCAGCCAAATTCAGTCGCTTTTTAACTGCAAACCATCGATTATGTCTTTTGCTATTTGAGTGGACCTATACTGTTAAATATGTATTTGACCATCTAAGTTGCAATTGGCGTTTCGATATTAAATTAATTTGCTTTTTCCGTTTATCTAATTAGATTGAAAAAAATATGGAAACACGTTTTTTCTAATATATAATTATTGTCCAATAGCTTAAAAATGGCTTAAAATAACACATTTCAATCAATTGATTGATCATTTTTAAACCCATGCATGCGAGCTTGAGATAAAATCCAATCAGATTGTTTCTAACTAATCACAAAACAGAGCAAAACTAACGCCAATGAAATGTACCAACGCGTCCAAACTCCTTAGGTCATCGTCAGAACCCGACAGCAAATTGACTAGCGAAGATCAAACCGCAATGCATACATAAGAAAACCATATTGGATGTGCATACTGTTGGATTTTTACGCACATGATGCAAAATTAGGGCTCAGTTGTTAGAGCAGCAGACGTGCCTAAGTATGTGTTCTGTCTGCAGCAAAATCTTGACAGTACTTGATGAGTTCTCAATAAGGACGAAACCAATCTAGTAGATGAATTGCATTTTTTTCAAGGTTAATGTATTTCCAGTCATTGATATCGCGTTAACAACTTCTGTATTTATTCATTAAACGAACATTGGTTGCGCGGGTGGTGATAACAATTATTATAATCAAGGTTGCGGTCTTGATATAAACACCTGACCCATTAATTACTTACATATGTCAGTATAAACTAAGAATTGTATAGTGTAGAAAAGGCAATTCATCCAGTAGAACGGTTTCGTCCTTATTGGGAACTCATCAAGTACTGGCCAGAATTTGCCGTGATGATGAGTTCCCAATAAGTAAGAAACCGGTCTACTGGACGAATTACCTTTTCTACACTGTACAATTTTTAGTTTATACTGACATATGGAAGTAATTAATGGGTCTGTATTTATTCGTTAATTCAGTAAAATTGATTTAATTGGCTTAATTACTCAGACAAAAGCATTCAACTGCTTTCTAAAAACGGTGTTATTTGCAAGTGTGATAGAAATATGGAAATAAACTCTATTTGTCTCGAGATTAAATTAGCACAAATTATTTGTTACTAGAGTCGAGTTAATCGAATAAACGAAAAGCAAACCTTGGTTGAATGTTATTTCTGTGTGAACGCGCGCATTTTTAAGTGTGTGTGTGTGTGTATGTGCTAATAATAGAGAAGCAAGTAGGCTAAATTGGAACATCTCTAAATTAGCAGAGTTTGTCAAAATTTAACAAAGGTTCACACCTGTTATCAGCAATGCGTTAAAACATTGACTGATCACAAAAATATGTACATTCATGAATGATCCAGGTGAGGCCGAAACTAGAACTGTGTTGATACATAATTCACTATGCCAAATACAAACGAATTTATATATGTAATACACATTAACGTACAAACATACAAACACTAATATATATATATATATATATATATATATATATATATATATATATATATATATATATAAATTCACGCACAATAGGAGCTTTCAAGTGATGGATTTGCGTATTTATATGCAGCCGTAAATGATTTATTCAAAAACAAGTAAATCAAAAACACTTTTAATATGTAACTTAGATACGTATAAATCAGAACACACACACACACACACACACACATATATATATATATATATATATATAAATATATATATATATATATATAAATCAAATCTAGTTGAAGAACTTTTGAAAATATGTATATTGTCAGTATAAACTCAACCAAGTATGTTCATCCAGTAATCGGGTTTTGCTCTTATTCAGATCTCTAAAAGTAACGCTCAGAATTTTACGCGAATTGGATACGAAACTGGACAAATTTTTTTCGGAATCCGTGACTTAACCAACTGCACTAACCGTGACTCAATCCACTACACTAATCGTGCCGCAAACTACACGCAATTCGAAATCATATACAAACTTATATTTTCTGTTCAGCCTTTCTTTCGAATGGAACCTATTTGTAATTTCTTAATACATTATGATCTACCTAACAACCCCCGTCTGTCATTACGCAACATTCACCATTCCGCTATGGGAAAAATTAATGGTTTAATGTCTAATAACAGGATTTTAAGTATTAAGTAATCATTGCAATAAATACTAAAGGTTATTCATTAAATAGACAGTTTTCAAAAGTATTCAGAGCGTTTGAAGCAATGTCCAGTATATACGGTGGATGGGATACGAACCTACGATCATGTGCTTATGATGCAATATTGAGTTTATACTATATATATATATATATATATATATATATATATATATATATATATATATATATATATATATATATATTATAATCATGGTTGCGGTCTGGATATAAGCACCTGATTCGTTAATTACTTTCATGTGTCAGTATAAAATTAGAATTATATATATATATAACCTTTTCTACACTATAAATAGCTAGTTTAAACTCAATTCGATACCAAAGCATACAGATTTGAAAAATGATTAATTAAAATACATTATTGAGTAAATAGCTTTAAAATTAAGTGTAATGCCCCATATCTTAGGAGTTTATTATAAATTGCTAAATTTAATCAGATACCCCAGGTTCAAATCCCGGGCACAGCAATTATGGCAAATAATGATGGGCGCCAAATACTTACGAATCTCTGTACACCTCAAGTAAGATTTACCATAAAAACTAGTTCAACGTTTTATTTACCACACCGGATAACGAACGTAATTATTGCTTTTGCAACGTGACAACTAAGAGGTAAGTGCTTCCTAATTCTGTTTAGGTATTGTGGTAAGGTCGCCCGTAATGTTAGGGCAAATATTTAAAATTTTATGTAATATATATATATATATATATATATATATATATATATATATATATATATATATATATATATATTCTTACAGAAGAGGTTTATCTAAACCTATTGATTACAGAAAAGGTATTGTCGCAAAGCTTTACAAATCTGTTATGACCTAATGCAACTATAGACAAAACCACTATTGGTTAGGCCAATCAATGCAGAATACTCAGGTTACGTTTCTTTTGCCTACTTGAGATGCATAACAATATTAAACAGTGCCCAAGTCTATATGGCTTTAACCGTTGTAAATTATGGTTTAAATTAAGGTCATTAAAAGTATCCCATCAACGTATCTAGAAAATAACGCGACTGACGGCACAGTTTTTGGTACCAGTTGCTATGGGTTTAAGTTTGCACCTCTAATGTGTAGTAAATTTGACCTAAATTAAAATAGCCCATTAACAAATATGTTAGGCAAGTCATCAATATATATATATATATATATATATATATATATATATATATATATATATATATGCTACAGTTTTACGAAAATCTTCTGCCTGTATAGAATTAGAAAATATTACGTTTGTGCTTTAAGATTGGAAAAGTTCAACCTGTGGCTAATTAAAAGATATTCACCATCATGTTTCAATTATAGCAGCTTTGAGGTCCGCTCAGAAACTCTCAGTGTTTATTATTTCGTGAAATGTAACTGATGAAGACCAAGGATAAGGTAGGTCGAAATATTTTGCTAAAAGAAAATTACTGGAACAATGAAAGTTGCGTTAGTCAAAACGCAGATCAGGTAATTTCAATTAATCCAGGTTCGCAACAAAGAAATTCCTTCAACTCTCAGTGTTATTTATTTAAATCAAGGGTGCAATTTTGTTGTAAACTCCAGTCCCATTGTAAGTGCAAAAAAGGCAATATATCCAGTAACCAAGTTTCGTAATTATATCACAACCTTTCCAGAATTTTCCGTAAGCGGATCTCGAACCTGGGCATGTCTGCTCCAGAATCTCTTGTTCTAACCACTAAGCCAACCTGTCACATAGTGCTAAACATAAAAATTACAATTTTACGCAGAAAAATGTTGCATTCAAGATGATAATTCACTATTATTTAATCTTATTAAAAGAAATTGAAAGTGAATAAATCGCATGTTTCTATTGCACTTCCTACAAACATTGTCTATAGGCTTTTCGTAAAAAACGGCCCACATCAGTTAAAAAAATTCGCCCGCGGAAAACGCTACAGAAAATCACCTTTCATGAATTTCATGGAATCAAAGGATGTAAAAGTAGTGCGGAAACCCGTGGAGTGCTGCACACGCATTAAATTTTATTTAGTCTGTCTTAACACAGTTCATGGACGGCTATAGATTTTCTATTTGGTACGAATGGCAAAAAATATTGAATTTTGGATTATCTCATGTCTGCAAACTTTATTCACACCATAGTAGACAGATTATCATTTCTTAAAAATAGGACAAACTTCAATTAAGACAGGAAAATGTTGTTTATTCACATCTGGTTCTCATTTATTTATCAGGTATGGAAGGGAGCATTTTAGAGACACATGAGCCTATATGTACTATTGAGTCCTCAAATCAAGTTTGCGAGCTTGAAGTAAACACCAATCCCATTGTATTTAACCAGTCGTCGAACAACATAACAAAACTACCGCCAGCCGCAACGCACTGACGCGTTTCGACCTTCCTTGATCATCATCAGAGTACGACGGCAAACTGACTATCGAGGATCAAACCGCATTGAATATATATGGAAATCAAATTGAGATATGCGGCTCTCACCTCTAGCAGTCTCGCATACATTGAACTTGACTGGAAATGTCGGCTGCACAATTTCTATGCAGTCACGAACATTAACTGTTTGTAGCTTTCGCCACATATACATATATAGGCAATACAATTTAACAATAATTGTTTGCGCGGGTGGTGGTAACAATTCTTTAAATCAAGTTTGCGAGCTTGAAGTAAACACCAATCCCATTGTATTTAACCAGTCGTCGAACAACATAACAAAACTACCGTCAGCCGCAACGCACTGACGCGTTTCGACCTTCCATGATCATCATCAGAGTACGACGGCAAACTGACTATCGAGGATCAAACCGCATTGAATATATATGGAAATCAAATTGAGATATGCGGCTCTCACCTCTAGCAGTCTCGCATACATTGAACTTGACTGGAAATGTCGGCTGCACAATTTCTATGCAGTCACGAACATTAACTGTTTGTAGCTTTCGCCACATATACATATATAGGCAATACAATTTAACAATAATTGTTTGCGCGGGTGGTGGTAACAATTCTTTAAATCAAGTTTGCGAGCTTGAAGTAAACACCAAACCCATTGTATTTTACCAGTCGTCGAACAACTTAAATTTGATTTACATATATATTCAATGCGGTTTTATCCTCGATAGTCAGTTTGCCGTCGTACTCTGATGATGTGTGTCTGGCGGTAATATTGTTATGTTGTTCGACGACTAGTTAAATACAATGGAATTGGTGTTCACTTCGAGCTCGCAAACATGATTTAAAGAATCGCTACTACCACCCGCGCAAACCATTATTGTCAAATTGTAATGCCAGATCTGTACCGGTTTGAGTGTGCAAGACACTACTTACGTATACTTAATAGGAAATATTCTATCGTGGAAGACATTGAAGTTTTATCAGCTGGTTTCGTAACGATGACTCATAAAAAAGTACAAGCTCAGCCGGATTTGAGACTGGCATCCATGCCAATGCACAGAGCTTCTCAATGAAAAATCTTTAAGAAACTACTCGGATATGGTATGCAGATCAGCAATCTAACTAGAATTATTATAATCAAGGTTGCGGTCTTGATATAAACACCTGACCCATTAATTACTTACATATGTCAGTATAAACTAAGAATTGTATAGTGTAGATAAGGCCTTATCTACACTATACAATTCTTAGTTTATACTGACATATGTAAGTAATTAATGGGTCAGGTGTTTATATCAAGACCGCAACCTTGATAATAATAATTGTTATCACCACCCGCGCAACCAATGTTCGTTTAATCTAACTAGAATGTTTTTGTATAACTGCACAGCGAAAAAACTGAAATATTTGTGTTCCTTGGCTTCCCAGTTCTCATATTAATTGAAACGCGTAATCTTTGTAAATCAAATGTATTAGAAACGTTTAAACGAAAATTGGCTTCGAGGATGCTAAATTGACATGCATAAATTTGTCAGTATAAACTATGCATTTTATACTTTAAAAAAGGCAATTCATCCAGTAGACCAGTTTCTTACACTGCCCAGAATTTTCCGCGTACAGGGCTGGAACCTGGGCACGTCTGCTTTGAAATCTTTTACTATAATCATGAAGCCAACACTACGCAAAATTTTCAGTAATATACTAATTAATGTTTCATAGTTGGCCTTTCCTCAGGGTAGAGCCTACGTGGCGTCCACTCAGACCTAAATTCCAAATAACCACCCCCATTTGGCATTATAGAGCAGGAACCCTGCTATCTGTGGAAGTGGTATTGAAATGAACCGTTGTATAATTAAACAAGCTTATTTTAGGCGGGCGATATTAAAAATTATTTAAATAAAATTTTCGATTCTAAAATAAGCACCGAACCCATAATATACATACTTTGGTCAGTATAGAATAAGTAGTGGTGTCGTCCGTATTGGAAACTAATCACGTATTAAACAAATACGTTATACATCAACAAAGACGAGCGTACAACATACACGCTGAGGCATAAACACGCGCAAAAAATGTCACCAGTTTATTTTCATTTCATGAACGATCATAATTTATGCAATTATGTATTGGGTGTTGCGCAGCAAGTAACCAAACAGTTCAATTATGCCCAAAAGGATAAGCCAAAGACATCATGAACGAAAAGTGTAATCTCGTGCTCATTGGTTTCGTGCTTACTGGCGCCTCATTGGTAGGAGCCGGTATTACGCCTTTTACCCATTATAAATTTTTGGTGAGGAATGTGGGAAAATAGGACCGGCTCCTACTAATGAGTCGCCAGTAAGCACAAAACGAATGAGCACGAGATTACACTTTTCGTTCATGCTGTCTACTAGGTGCCCAACACATAATAATAAATAATTGCATATATATGTATATTTATCGTTGCAATTTTCACCATTATTTAAAATATAAGAACAAAACGTGAAGTACGTTGTATTGTTCTTATATATATATATATATATATATATATATATATATATATATATATATTATTTTCTCGACATAAACAGTATCTGACGATCAGATTTTGAGCATTAGTTGCTCGTTCAGAGATAAAAATTAATTTGGAGGCAGAGACTCGAAAGTAGACTTGCTCAGGTGCACGCCATGCACAGTAAAATTATGGACAGTAAGTGACAATTTTCCAATAGGTACAACACCAGTCAACTGGATGAATTTTGTTGTCTACATTATGCAATACAGAAAAATATATGTACATTATGAGACTTTTTTTATTTCAAGGTCGCAACCTTGATTTAAATAATTGTTATCACCGACGGTGCAACCAATAGTTTCTTAATTACGAAAGCATCTCATGAAAGTGTGGTGCGGAAATTATTACCATATTTTACATTTAATTTCCTCCATAACATATAGGTAAAAAAATCAGCGGAAAATTCGAACGAAAAAATAAATTATTAATTTCTTTCTAAATTTGGAGTCAGATTTGATTTTGTTTCAGATTAAAATAATGATAATTTATACTATTTTGTTCATTTAATACCAACTTACAAGAACGTTTTTGGTGTTTCTTTAATTTTCTTTGAGCTTCGTCGTATTCTTCAAAAAATATAACCACTAATTAACTCAATATTGTTATTGCGCAATTATACGCATTAAAGCTTTCTACTCTACTCCAATATGATAACGCTGTTTATAGAAATAACGTTTTGCTACAATAATAATGCATTGAATATTTCCGCTATCAAGTATACTTCGTGTTCATTAAACTAGGTTGTTTATGCAATATTGAGTGAAAAAGATAATAACACACTTTATTCGTAAGAATGATAACCTTATCGGGGACTCAGCTAAATGACCCCGCAAGCTTCTAGTTTTCAAAGCGCTATTTTACAGTTAAAGCAATGGGTAGGTTCCAAACTTAGAGGAAAGTTTCATAAGCGCACACACCAACGCGCACACGCACACACACACACACATTTTGATAAACATACCATCCAACACAAAATCGAAACTTACGCCGATAACATGTACCTGCTACACTATGAGTATTATGTATGTCCATCATATATTAGAAGACCAGACGTGTAGTTTGGCTTACAGAAAGGAAAACAGGTTTCAGAGAGCGGTGTCAATTAATTGAGACTTCACTCGGTAGATAATTCATTCTCTCACCTGCCTGCCTATAATTGTTTTAATAATAATATGCATCCTTTTCATAAGCGATTACAAAAGGGGTGCAATCACGGTTATTTTGCTCAAATACCACAAGAATTATCATTTATATTAAGCGAAACAAAATAAAATTTCTTTGAAATGCGATCCCACAAAGAAAACACCAGAGATCTTTAATTATGACCACTGATATAATCGGAATTAAAATTGATATTTTTAAAGCGTCATATATTTACAGATATTACCTAGGAAAGGCAATATTTACAACAGCTAACGTATGATTATTATAATCAAGTTTGCGATCTTGATATAAGCACCTGACCCATTAATTACTTACATATGTCAGCATAAACTCAGAAATGTATAGTATAGAAAAGGTAATTCATCCAGGAGAACGGTTTCGTCCTTATTGGGAACTCGTCAATTACTGGTCAGAATTTGCGGCAGACAGGACTCGAATCGGGGCACGTCCGCTTGAACCTGGTCGCTAGCCGCTCAGCCACCCTGCCGCACACTACATTATATATATATATATATATATATATATATATATATATATATATATATATATATATATATATATATATATATATATATATATCAAGATCGTAACCTCGATTATAATAATTGTTATCACCACCAGCGCAACCCATGTTCGTTTAATTAAATAAATGTTCATTTCAATACCACATCCCCCATGTTGTGTAGTGTCTGTTAAATAATGACAGATTGCAGATGGTTAGGTGGAATTTTGTGTCTAAATGGATGCCCTATGAATTCCACATAAAGGTAAAATAGACTAACCAAGTTACATGAGCTAGTATATAAGTGAAAATTGTGTGTGGTGTAGTGTGCGGCAGATTGGCTCAGTGGTTAGTGCACCAGATTCCGAAGCAGACGTGCCCAGGTTCGATCCCAGCCTGCGGCAAATTCTGACCAGTACAAGAGTTTCCAATAAGGACGAAACCTGTCTACTGGATGAATTGCCTTTTCTACACTATACCATTCTTAGTTTATACTGACATATGCAAGTAATTAATGGGTCAGGTGTTTATATCAAGACCGCAACCATGATATAATTATTGTTATCACAGCCCGCTCAACCAAATTTTCGTTTAATTGTGGCAAGTAGTGGTGTTTATCAAGTGCAATACATAATTGTCCATAAAATAATTTGCATATGCAATCTTGTGCTATGCTTATTTAATATCGACCTTAAATATATGAATCTATTTGATCCCTTCATATATAGTAGAATTACATCATTTAATTATACATATATCGTAAGCATATATTAAACATTTTATAACATACCTGACACATATCATTAAAGTAAACCGGTTTCTTTCTAAATGGAAAGCCATCGAGCATTAGCTACAATTGCCTCGAATTCGCAGACTTCCAAATTACCCACTGCTCAACCCAAGCTGCGCATTACACGGGATTTTAATGTATGTGACAACGTACTTTATTTGGTCAGTCGTTTCATCAGGTCGGACCTTAATTTTATCACCTGCGACCCAATGTTCATAATGGTTACCTTCCAACTGTTGTTTTGAATATAGAGCATACCACCTGAGGAAATGAAATTGAAGGATTGAAAAGTATAAAATCATGTTCCACCCTTGTTCGGCGCTCGCGCAGTATTCGCCAGAATTGCTGCCGTGCTGTGGAGTTGATAATTTTAAAGACTGAAGCAACCTCTTTCCGATTTGAGCCCCGTTTCATTAACTATGACGAGAACATGATCATCGCCCAATAGGAACAAAATCGGCCTACTCGATAAAATGTATTTGCTACCTTGCGCAATTACATGTGTTGTGTAGCTCGGCTGGTACAATAAATGATTCTTTAGCCACGGAAGAAATCTTGGTCCAGTTCAAGCCCAGGTTGCAGCAAATCTAGCAATTAAAAATGAGTATCCTTTTAGGTTTAATCAGTCTATTTGACGAATTGAATTTGCCACCTTTTTCTATACTCGATATACAAGGAAAACATGAATGTGACTGAATCAGCCGAGACCCTTAAGCGTGCACACTTGTTGGTTATCGACGAAAATGGTTCGTTAGTAAGTGCAAATTCTGTTGCGGTACTCAAGATGAGCAATTTTGAATGCAAGTATGTACCGACTAAGCAACCTTTAGTGGGTTGGAATATATTCTATATGCTAAATTAGCTTTTAGTTCGCATTGTCGAATAATTCACATGGGGATAGCTGCACTAAGAGATTGTACCGTCCAATTGTCCCTCATTCCATTCCCAAATATAATTGGCTATAGGGCGTAATACCGGTCCTTACTGTTGAATCGCCTGTAAGCCCCAAACGAAAGTGTACATGAGATTATACTTCCCGTTCACGCTGATTTCAACTTAACCTTCTGGTCCTAATTGAATTAATTTGTTACTAGTTTCTTAACATCTAATACACAATAGCATATATATCAGCTCTCCGCAACAACGGTACCCAACTGTTATAAAAAACATTTTATTTATGGTGACTCCACTAAATATCAAAATGATTGTTAATGAGAAGTTTGACCCTACATATGGTGATGCAGTTACACCAAGTGTGCATGGTCAGCTGTAATTGCATAAACCTAGCAAAAAGATGAAGAATTGTTGGCATTGCCCAGCATTCCAAGACAAATAAAAGTTTAGTTTCTTTTTCATAAAAAAGCAAAATACTCCAATTACTTGAACAATACTGTAATGAAATTTATTGATAAATGCATTAAACTATAAGTATAACCAGGCTGGTACAAAGTGTAAACGAAAATTTACTCACTGGGGTTTCCTTTAGATAAATGATGTTAAAATAAATACTTAGCAGTAATAGACACGAACGCGCACATTCCCAAAGTATTTGTGTCTAGTAAAGCATCAGGAGCTTTTATGAGACCGTGAAAATGAAATATCACATTTTAAATATTTGTCTTCACTTATCTATATAATAAGTTGTGGACTCGTCAAGATACCCAAAAACGTGTTTCAAAAATTACCTGCTGAAACCATGAGGTGGGAACAATTCAGTTTTTGGAACAATATAGGTTTAGATGGCCACTTGAAGTTCAAATGATATATATATATATATATATATATATATATATATATATAAATGATGCAAACAAGATATTCCAGATGCTCTAGGAACGCTTCCAGCACTCCAGTTTATAACTCACATTACACTTCGACACAATTGAGGTCGATTATGACGAAAAGTGGAATTGAAACATAGACTTATAAATTAATGCCTTCAGATCGACGTTAACGAATATATATGCATATATATATATATATATATATATATATATATATATATATATATATATATATATAATTGTGTATTAGATGTGCACTTTGTAACAAATTAATTCAAATATGACCCGAAGGATAAACCAAATGCAGCATGAAGTTTGACATGGATGAAATCGCAAACTAAAAATAGCGTGTTCAATTGATCTCAATTTTTATTATTTGCGGTTTGATCATACTTGCATATATATTAGTTCTCCGCAACAAAAAGTATTTAACTGATCAAGGTTAGGTTGATTTTACTGGTGCATGAATGATGATAATTATCGTGGAAATAAACTGGCTTAAAAATTTAACTTATTTAACCAAATATCCAAATTGTGTTAAACTAATGCCACCAGACATGATTTAGTCAAAATTATACTTATCTTTTTCAGATTCATAAATATAATTTACACATAAAGCAAATTTCTTACATATGCAAACATTTTTCAGAACAATATGTTATTTGATACACATTTACACCCGGCGGGAAAATTCGTTTTCATTTTCAAATAAATCACACCGACCTCCATTTCTGTATGTGCACTTTAAGTGGGTCTGACCGATCTCACTCGTGGCGAGTGTTTCTGGCCTGCAATCGCCTAAACGGACACACATCTCGATTAATAACGCACACATGTAAACAAGGGGGAGGGGAAGTCTGCAAAAAGTGGAAATCATGAAAAGTCAGACGGGAAAAAACATGCGTGCTGAACTAATTCTCATTTCTTGACGCAATATATGGTGTTATATTAGTACGACCAAAATATAACAGGCGTGTTTAAATCGGTAAGGACAAAATTTTCTTTCAAAATTCTGTCAAAATTTAAAAAAATTATATTACTCAATAAAAGCAAGATGAAGTTATTTATGCAAATGCCACAAATTGACTAAGCTGTTAAGGTGAATAAAATTGACGATACCAACGAAGTATTAAGGAGCTTTTGTTTGTTTTATTATATATATATATATATATATATATATATATATATATATATATATATATATATATATATATATATATTCCATCTATCCATCTATCCATCTATCCATCTATCCATCTATCCATCTATCCATCTATCCATCTATCCATCTATCCATCTATCCATCTATCCATCTATCCATCTATCCATCTATCCATCTATCCATCTATCCATCTATCCATCTATCCATCTATCCATCTATCCATCTATCCATCTATCCATCTATCCATCTATCCATCTATCCATCTATCCATCTATCCATCTATCCATTTTTCTTGCATTCCGTTATCTTTTTAACCGATATTGTTCTTATAATTTTACTTATTGCATATTTGATCAAATTCGCCTTCTGTTTATAATATTCATAATAATTTTATTCTCTTGATATGAATTTTTCTCTACTTGTTTCAGTATTTGGTTTATAAAAAACATTCGAGTACTGTATTGTTTTTTACTGCTCTGATCATTACTTCCTTGCGCCAGTCGTACAATATGCATGCTGGGAAAGGGGACTTGCTCTGATTTTACTTATTATTTTTATTGCGCAATAAGGTTTCATTATAGCTGATATGACTTACACGCGTGCAGGTGTCTGTTTAAGATAAATGCATTTATCTAATCCCGTTCAATGACGTACACTAAGCCATGCGTGAGGGGGATTTATTAAATGTGTGCTCAGAAATGTAATGTGCATTATCAGTAAGTCAGGTCATTATTAGCGGTCAGCCTGCCAGTTAGGCTGCTCTTAAGTAATGTTCAATTAGCTAGTTAACCAATTAGAAATGATCGAATTTTGGCTCTCCGCGTGAATAAAAGCAGAGGGAAATTTATTCTGCCTCACTTCGATAACTGTGTGAAACGCAAGCGGTTGGTAAGTTCTAGACTTGTCATTATTTTTATTTCGTACGATCGTAAATTCTGTATCATAATTATTTTACATTACTTTTATCATTTTCATTAAAATAAACTATTTTTATTTTGAATAAAATAATAATGAAATCTATCACAATATCCTCAAATAGGTTAATTTTTAATTTATATATCTTTACATTAGTATATTAATATTTATCTGCATGCACGACCGCATGTCAATGTCGAAATCGATTGCATTTTATGTCTTATGACATTTAGGGCTAAATAAAAAATTATAAATATAAAATTACTTGCGCGAGTCTAACCTGATCTGCGTTTTGACTAACACTGGCTGAATTCCTGTTTTGTTTAAAAAAAACAAACTTGTAATGACGAGTAAACTGAACAAGATGGCTGCCAAAAGCCATAGAAGTATTTTGAAGAAACAACTGGAGTCCAGTCTGTGTTAGTCAAAATGCAGATCAGGTAATTTAGATTAATCATGTTTCGCAACTTTTTATTCTTTTTACCAGTTAGTTTGTTAAATCATTGCAGTTGATAGCTGCCTTATTCTACGCTAAAAGTGGAGGATAACTCAATATATTCGTAAATTTATTTGGTATATATATTTACATATGTCCATATCAGATAGGAAGCGGGACTTAATTGTTAGTTTTGTTGATGTGATGAAAAATACAACACATCTGAATAAAAATGTGTTCGTCTTTATTTAGCATACTCCTCGGTGGCAGGCAGGAACTTCGCGGGTAGGTTAGAATCAACGTAGACAATGTTTCCATTAATACTATTCGTCCCCTAATTCATAGTACTCGCACTGTGTATAATATCCATAATTTAAAATAAAATATGTCTACCTGTATATTAGTTTACATAAATATGAAGGAAATCAATTAACTTCTACCTCATTGCTAAAAATCATCTATTAGTTGATTTTAATTAGAAGATATCATTGGTAGTATCAATTATAAATAAATAAGTCGATAGCTCCTCAACCAGAATCTAACGACAGCTCCAACCATTATTTTTTATGAACAGAGAATAAAATTACGTCCATCTAGTTGTCTTGCATTGAACCGTCCTATTATCCCACATTCTTCACCGAAATATATAATGGTTAAAGGGCGTAATACCGGCTCCTACTGATGAGTCGCCAGTAAGCACGAAATGAATGTACATGAGATTATACTTTTAGTTCATGCTGCCTTTAGTTTATCATTCTGGTCAGAACTGAATCGTTGATATATGTGGTATTCGACAGATCACTTCAGGTAGCTAGATCACTTTGGGCGGCTTAGTTGAAAAGTGAACTTTGAACAAATTAACGTACTGGACCTTCGATATTTCAACGTCTGAATGGTGGTAAAGTTTTAACGTCGCTGTGTTCGATCATTTCTTAGCGATATATATATATATATATGGCTTGCGGCGTATTGACAATCCCTGTTAATGAGTTTTCGGGAAGCATCGATTGCATGCGTTCCTGCAAGAGATTGCTCCTACTGTTGACGCAGTCTAAATACAAAAACAAGAATTCACTTCAAATGTGTCAGATTTCAGTGGAAATAAAAATACTTGTGTAATACTACTTTATATTTTATAGTAATAATGCGTAGGTATGTTCAGATATTTCCATCTTTAGACGTGATATTGACAGTATTATACCCACTAATTGGCACAAATACAGAATATAGTAAATCTGTGAGACACAGTTAAATATGGGCAACAAGTTCTCCTCTAGCATAACTAATGAAGGTAAAACGTTGATTGTTATAAAAGTTTTGTCATTTAAAATACAGGGTCCAGCGTATCTGGTGTCAGCCTATTTGGTTGAACAGGCGTTATTGGTTACCTTGACAGATTTGCAAGGTCACGGTCAGCAGTCAGTACATTTTTAATTTTCTCACTGTCGTCGGTTGATAAGAATTGTTTATATTTGTTATCTAAATGTGTTCAAAGGGAATAAACTAAGCGTTAACTATAGTAGCTGAAGCAATTCATCCAGTAGACCGGTTTCGTCGTTATTAGGAACTCCGAAATTACCATCAGGAATCTGTCATGAACGAGACTGAAACCGGCGCATATTTGCTTCGAAGTCTGGCATAGTGTCGCTTTAATTGCGAGAGGATGTGGTTGCCAAGAGGAACTTTAGAACGAAAGAGATTTCGTCAAATAACATAGGTTAGCATAAAACATAAAATATCGTGTATTGTTCGATAGGAGTAGCGCATTGGAATGAACAACAGGCTTATAAGCAAATGTGACGCAGTTCGAGCCCCATACATGGTATATTCCGGTATTTTTTGAAGATTTCTCATTAAGGATGAAGCCGTTTTAGAGGATTAATTTCCTGTGCTACATTATACATTGCTTGCTTTATTTGGACAGTTGAACATACACACACACACACAATAGGTTCTGTTCCTAACATTGCATCACACAGCATTAGCTTTATTTGGTGTTTTTTTAATCGAAGCAGAATTTTATATTTTTGAAAATAACGTGAACATGTCATTTGTTTAAATGAAAGACTTTATCTGTATTATTTCAGGTGAAAAATCACGTCGAAGGAGAAAATTTTAAAAGGTCAATTTCAAAATAGTGCCTTAAATTGCGTGGCTTGAAAAACACATTACTGGCGGAGAAATGAGTCGGTCTATGGCGAGTATGCCTATTTCTAGTCAACCGATTGGAATCAACCAGACGGCAACTGACTTTCCTGTTCTTAATCAACCTTCCAACCCCTACTCAGCTGCGGCTGCTGTAGCGGCTGCCTACGCATATGCCTCGTCTCAGTTTCACGGGGGAACAGGTGAGCTAGGCAGTTTATTCCAGGGAGGCACAAATCACATAGGGTCCATGCAAGCTTGCACTGAAATGCCTCAAGCACGATCATCGCATCACAATTTCGCGCATAGCCCAATTGGTAGTCACCATTCCCAATTCAATGACCATCCTACACAGCTTGAGACTCACGGTTATCCGATTCACCATTTGGATCATTTTGAAGTGCATAGCAGGGCTGCAGCGTCTGATAACTACTCACAACATGCTCAAATTGATGTAGGTGGTCTGGTTTCATTTCGCTATACATCACTGCCAATTGGTTGCCAAGATCATGTGTCCGTCTACCAACACAACAGGTCTCATGCCTCAGAATCTGTATATCAAGAGCAACACTTGCAACATGCTAAATACTCTTTAAACAATGCGTATATCCAAAATAAAATGTCCGCAAAAATCGACAAATTCAGTGAAGATAATGTCCACAATGATAGTGTCGTAGCTGATGCAGGAAGTGGAAATATCAGTAATTGCAGTACAAATAACGAGGAGACCAATCGCAACATCTTTACTAGACTTAACGAAAAATCGTTCTTAAATGAGATCGGCCATCAAAGTAATTTGTCTGATATGCATGTGTTTCCTGGACTGACTTCCATTCCGTCGGTACTGGGCTCAATGCCTTCTGTTAGACAACCACCTGCCTCTGAGTTATCGCATTCATCAAATGGATCTTTGGATAATCACACTTTCTCCTCGCCGTCACCCAGTTCAGTATCGCCGTTGCTAAGCTTCAAACAAACACCACAGTCATCAACGTTCAATGCTTCGTTGTCATCCTCTTCTGTTTCATCAAACGAGAACCACTTAGGTCAAGCACAAACCTCACAAAATGCACCTCCGCCTCCATTGAATCATCAACTTCAACATAATTCAAATTGCACTAATTATGGTCCGCCGTTAATCGCATCAAAAGTAGACGGATGCAGTTGGAACAATTCGTTGGGCCTCAGCACTTCTACTGATATTAATCATGCTAATTTGGAGAATCGGCTATTAAGTGACACAAATCTTAATGAAGTGACAATTCTTGGACGTCATGCAGGCAATTCTGCTTCAAGTCCAGGAATCGATGAGATGTTCGTTACAAACGAGTCTAGGCGTCCTAGCGCACTGCGAATTTCAAATGTGTACTCCATGAAGTTCAACGAAGATGGTGAGAAAATTAAGAATATATATATATATATATAATTGAATTCAAATGTTTGTATTATAATTATAAGTACATTGTCAGTTTAAACTCAATTTTTCATAAGTAAACAAAGGCTAGTTGTCCAATAGACCGGTTTCATTCTTATTCGGAACTCCTCAATTACTGTCCAGAATGTGTCGCAGGCGGCATATCTGCACATGCCGCATGCTATACACCATTTTGAGCTTTATCAAAAAATATATGTTCTGTTTGGTCTATACTGTATGGAGAACCTGTTTTTAGTCACTTAATGCCCAAAATTATATATTCTAAAACAGATACCATGTTACTTGGGTAAATTATATATATATATATATATATATATATATATATATATATGTATATAAATTTGATCAGTATATACGTCTCGATCCTCAGTCATATGCACTAATAGTACGTGTGACGGACAGCTGTTTTTATATTTTGGTCAACGACAGTTAAAGACAATAGGATTGGTGTTTACTTGCAGGCCGCAAACTTAATTTAACGACTATAAAGTGGTTGTTAGTGTTACAACTCGTAAGTAAGCACAAAACGCATGGTTATTCTGAAATCTGTTTCTCATTCTGGTCCCTTTTGAACTAATAATTTGTTACTAGGCCCGAAATACGTAATTTTTTAATATTTTTGAAGAAAAAAAAATTGCGTGAATATATTGGCATAGGTTTTTTCCCAACATCAACCGGATGTCTAACTTATTTATTTTGGTAAATGTTTTATTTCAGAAGTAGTATCACATGACCGAAATAATTGCCAATCGATGAACAATGGGATTTCACAAAGGGAATGTGTAAAATGCGGTGTCTTGGCGGCGCAGGCGTGGTGTGCTGACGGTACGGGTCATTTCTTGTGCAATTCATGCAGTTCAATGAGATTCGACGCGTCGGAACAAGAGAAAACTGACATGGACAGCGGTAAGCAAAGCATGATTGCACTCGAATGAGGCATTTTTTGTTGTTGCAAAACTGGATTAATTAAAATTACCTGATCTGGGTTTTGACTAACGCAGTTATAATTGTTCCAGTAGTCTTGTTTCGTTACCAATATATTTCGGCTGCCTTTGTCGACAGTCTTCATCGGGTGGTCCATCATCACCTATTTAACAAATGAAACTGGCTTGCTTTATGGCATACATTTGTTAAACTAGTGAAAGTATTCATTGAACTCGTCTGTTCATATTTGTAACATACTTCTAAAATATATTGAGCATAATTTATTTTAACCAAAAATCCAACTACCATTAGAAGTCTGTGACACGAGTAGACCGATACCAAAACCACCAACTGCCTTTCCCAACATGGGCCACTTCCTGTCAATATGCGCACCACGGAATTACAACGACTATCAAGATGACGAGATAAACACTGACGTAGAAGTTTTAGAGTATTCTTGAAGATTTCGACCTTGGCCAACTTACGCGTGTGTATATACCCATTTATCTAAAGCTAATTAATAGATGTATATATATATTTTTTTTCTGCTTACATATGGACGTTGCACAACATTTTGTGTTATCTCAATTTAATTGTTGCTAAAATAATTCTAGTGTTTTGATTGCAACCTCGACTATAATTAATTGCCATTTTTCACCAAATCAGCTTTCTCGAATGACGACGAAGTGGAAGACGACAAACGTAAGCTAGAAAGCAGTCCTGACCAAAGAACTGGCTACTCGTCCGAAGTAAAATTTTCAAGAGACTCAGCTTTATTTGATCGAGATGACACGTCGCACATTTATGCCGAGTGCAGTTCACCAAAACTATTGTCGAACTACGCTGCCAATCAAATAAAACAACCTGTTGGGTACAATATGGGTGTATACGGTGGAGGCTATGCCGAATCTAGTGCTTTGCACAACTACTACATGACAGAATATGGACACGAAATGATTGGAACATCTAGAAGCAATGCATTCATCCAGGACACGATAAATAATCACAACACGCATCATTTATCTCCTCAGCAGTATCTTAATCATCACCATGAAGTAAACCAACATGAAAATAATTCACTGGCGCATCCGAGCAATTCCACATACACTAATGGAAAAGGGTCATGTGATCTCGATAAGGCTGGCAGTCCTGTTTGCCTAGATCTGTTCTCCGGACCTGTTAGCCCTGATTATGCCCGTACTAATCAGAAAACTACTGCGCTACCGTACAACCCATTTACGCCAATCACGTGTGTCGACCACTACTCTACCTATTCAAACAGTCAGTGTAGTCCAAATGAGCCAAGTCCCATCGGTCAAAGGTACCTGCATGCAACTAACCCGAGTATGTTTGAAAATTCTTCCCTTGCCAGAAATGTTGTGGTTGGCCAATCGAAGTTTGATCGACCCGAGGATGGCTTCCGTGCTGGTATTCGTATTTCACCGCGAGGTGGAAATTCTGCAACAATACAAATGTCGCAGATGGCAGCTTGCGCGGCGGCAGTTGCTGCAGCTGTGGCACATGGAGGTAGTGGATTGACAAAGAGCATTGGTCATATGGGAAAATCCCCACCATGTGGCAATGCGGTAGGCAGCGTACTACATCACAATGGAATGTCCTCGTATTCCCGTAGTCTGGCTAGCTCGAAAAGACCGGTAAGTGGTCAATTAATTTATATTTAAAAATTTAGTTCTAACCTTCTCCAGAAGTGAGGAGACAGCATTTTTCTATTTGAGCAGTTCAGGAGTAGTAAGAGTAGGAACCCACAAATGTTCTTTAAGCCAAGTTTTCCAGCTTGAGAAAAATGTGTTTTGAGTTGTAATCAACAGCTGGTACCTTACAGTATGAGGATATTCCGTGTAAAATTGCTTCCCTGTAGGACAACTGATGGAACATCACGAAAGTTTGGCAATTTGGTTACTTCTCCTATCTTCTGGAATAAATAACGTTACATCTAAATGAACACAAAGAGAAACCCAGTGATGATAGCTCGAGTCCGTACGGAAAAGGATATTTGGTTTTGGTGCTTATTCTATGTCAGGCAAAAATTTAATCAACCACTTAAAATAGGAAATCAGTTAACTTTATAAAAATCAAAGTAGTGCAATAGATTTTGATGTGCTCATTTGCGAAAATATATTTTGTCTTGACGACGTTGTCTTGAAATTCTAGTTATTTTTGGCTAACTATAATTACGATTTTTTCAGTAAAACAGTCTAAAAGATTTTATGACTAGAAAGCGTTTTGTAATGGATTCTAACCGTCGCTATCAGAAATATCGCGTCTACTTATGAATAGAACGACGTGTACTAGTAATAAAATGAAATATGCCTATCTGAAATATCCCTTTGCAACATCGCTGTTTCTTTTAGACTTTGTCTAAATATGTTGTTATCTAAACTAAAGCACACACAGGGTGTCTCAATGTTTGCACATGCATGTATGTGCCTCAATATCGTCATCTTTGGTGGAGCCTGGATGGTTTATTTTAAATTTATAAACATGTAATAAACATATTTAGTTAGTAATCTCCACGAAACAACTTGTCTACATTGACGGTATGACCTAAATCGTCGAAGAATACGTAAATTTATATTTAAACTAAAGGAACGATGTGAGTAGTTGCTAAATTGCTTAAAATCTAACGTTTATATTTTTATTGGGTTTAGCGTTAAAAATTGCCAAGTCCATGTTAAATAGGGAGGTATGCAGAAGATGTTGTTCACTTTCTAAGGCCACAACCTATCATCACAACTCAAACATCCCTTGGTTGGACAAGCATCCAAGACAAATCAGAGGAAATTGAATTTAGAAACAATATTCCAATGAAAACACGACGAAAAACTCATAAACTCCCCTGGGACCCAAATTACGTGATTCACTGTTTAGGATTCTCCGTGTGCTAAATGCTCAATATAAGTAGTAAATGCGGTTAATTTACAAAGACGAATCAGAAAGGCCAGAATTCAGTCCTACGGTATGCCGTTTTACAGGAAAGTGCTTGGTTTTGGACAAAATTTTTTTGTGTAAACTTGAAGCTCGAGCAAATTCAACATTTACTTTATCCAAGTACATTCACTTATCAGCACATTTTCAAATGAACGTGCGCAATTTTGCCGATACTCGCTTTTGTGCTCGAGGCAATTCCAGGTTAGGGCATCTGACTGGCTTAAGCTATTTCTTTTATCATTAAGTGAACCAGCAATACAACATCTCTTCTAAACCCTGTTTGCCAACTGAAGCAATATAACATTTCATTTAACCAGTATCGAAAATGTAATCATCTTACGGTACGATAAAAGCAACCAGACGAAATAGTTAATTAGATAATACGTGGTTTACATTAATAATTCATAGTCGTAAACGCGGTGGTACGACATGTAATGGACGTGCCGAAAAGCATTTTTAAAAAGATTATCTACAACCATACTGAAATTGTTTGGTTTTATTAATTGTTAGTCGGTTGAAATCTTGCTCGGCATCACATGGTATTCAACAATAGTCTCGCTGTCTGGATATGACCAGAAGTTATAGAAAATTTGGTCTAAAATATTATGAGGTTTATATTGGGCAATACGATCATGGTTGACAAAATTGGAATTTGGCCTCAAGCAAATGTTTAATTAGTACATTTGGTCTAAATGTATGCCAAATAGGCTCCACCTAAAGGAAAAATAGACTAACCAAGTTACATTAGTTAGTATATAACTGAAAATCGTGTTTAGTGAAGTGTGTGACAGGGTGGCTCAGTTATTAGAGCACCAGATTCCGAAGCAGACGTGCCATGGTTCGAGCCCTGTCCGCGGTAAATTCTGGCCAGTACATGATGAGTTCCCAATAAGGATGAAACTGGTCTACTGGATGAATTGCCTTTTCTACACTATACAATGTTTAGTTTATACTGACATGTAATTAATGGGTCAGATGTGTATATCAAGAGCACACCCGTTATTGTAATAATTGTTATCACCGCCCGCGCAACCAATGTTCGTTTAATTATATAAATGGTACACACAATTGAATAGAATGTTAATAAGCTACCAATTTTCTTCAATAATTGTTCAATGTATTTATATTTTGTTGTAAACCATAGCTTGCAAGGAGTCAACGCTAGCAAAAGTTAAATCATTCGTGGCCATGTTCAATAATCTGGACATTTTTGAAGTATGTACAAGTGTGAGCGCTTTAGTGTTGGTTTTTGCTTGCTTGTTAGTTCGTTTATCTGTTTGTCTGCCCGATAGATATCATTCGTAGGCAGGTGTGTTTGCGGATAATTGTTTCTTGTGCACATTTGCTTTTCTCGTCTTGTTTACCAAATATTCTTTCTCGGCAGTGTGCAGAATTTGCCAGTTCAGTAGTTGCTAAAGGGAAGCCATTTAGAACGGCATTTATCGGAAAGGATTTCCGTTGTCTTAACCAATCCTTCTTCTGTACCATTATACCTGTATCCCAACAACGTCAACTAGCAAGCATGCAGAGCTAACAACATGCGGTCAGTAAATTTAACGAGATGCCAAGTCAATGTGTGAGGAGATGAGCCAGTGATTGTCTGCAGGTTGATTACTATTTCAGCACTGAAGCATATCATTTAGAGTAAGAGAGAGAGAGAGAGAGGAATACATTTTTTTAAAACTAATTGAATGAATGAAAGACTAAGTGTGTGTGAATTGATAGCCAGTTGGTGAGAAGTAAATTTAGTGTGAGAATAGATAAATTGACTGATTTTATTACTGAATAGAGATTGAGAGCGCAATTTAGAGATTGACAGAGTAAATTACTGAGAAAATGTACGTACGCATGCCAAACTGAATGATTGATTGATTAAAAGAGTATTTGATTGATTGATCCGTAAACTAAGTGGTATGTATTGAATGATTGGGCGAGAGAATAATTGCGTGATTGATAGATTAAATTAGCAAATGATATTTTGTTTTCCGGATTGAGTGATTGGATGACTGACGAGTGAGTGGGTGAGTGAGTGCGTGAGGGAGGGTTTTGTTGATTAATTGAGTGAGTGAAACAAATGCAGCTGCACTGAAATATCATGTTAGATTATTTTCTATTCAGTAACTACATTGGATAATGGTATAGTTCATTTTATTCATGGCACAAGTATCATTAGTTAAGTGTGATCATATTTATTTTAAAAATGATCAATAAATATCGGCCTGTAACGATGTGTTTGTATCAGTCCAATTTTCCACAATGCGATGCACACTACAATTATCCCATTAAGAGCGTGGACAAAGTGCATATTAAGCGTTTGTTTAAATTTTTAAACGGCCATTTATACGGACTTTGTGAATTTTATTGTAGTACACAGTTTTTTATGGTATGGTCTAGTGTTCAACATGTCCATCTTCGACTTAGTAGACTATTAACTGCCAGTTTAAAAACTTTGTCCTAACGATTTGTTTATAAATACCTGCTTCAGACGTACACACACACACACACACACCGACATGGTCACCAACACACACATTATGCAAAAATTGCTGACACTGAGACGCCGACTAGATATCAAGTTAAGATATCCTACAGAGTGCGCATAAAATTGCTAATCATTATTAATATATTAGTAACTTTGTTGATAGTTAAGGAAGCAGTTTACTATTTTAAAAGTAGTCAATTTTGGGGTGAAAAAACTTATTATTTGCTTTCAAAGTTGATAAAATGGAGAACTGTTTTGGCGGCATCGAAATTGCACAGCTGAAGAAAAATTTGTCTCCACTAATTTTAAAATAGATGGTCTTCTTTATACAGACTTTTTTCCAGAGATTCTGTTAGCTGTCAGCGTTGCCAATCAAGTCGAATTTTAAAATATTGTCATATTTTAAAATTGAATTTGGCGCTAGAATACCAGCCTGACATTGACAAAAAAGTGTTAACAAATTATGGTCAATTTTAAAAATAGAACGACGAAAGGACTGGTATGGAATAACTAGTTCAAGGCTGTAGCTACATATTCTTACTTAGTTGCCAAGTGCATTAATGCATTAGGCATAGCTAACCTAGTAACAAGTTAGTTAGATCCAAAATTATTTATCGAAATCAAAATAAACCAAACGTCTAATATGATGGGATCAAAAGCTTCATGTTCACTGGATACTTTAATCTATAAGTCGGTATTAAAACAACACGCCATCTGGCTTGCTAGATATGTAATGTGCGAAAATATAAGGCAATATTTTTATTAGCAGGGAAACTTCAAACTAGACAGTATACACTGCTGCCTAATTAGGAAAGTTGGAACTACCTCTAACATGATTAGACGAGGCCTCAAACTTAATGAGATTTACATTCAGTCAATTGTACTACTTTTTGCTGAATTTTAACTGAACTATGTTGACTTGAGGTGAACGCCAAACTCAAATTATTTAGCCAATTGCTCAACATTGAACATCTACAGTTCTGAGCGAGCACTGACGAGTTTCGACCTTCTAAAGTCGTCAGCTGAGCGCAATGTTAACTTGATTAATGCGGAGCACACCACAATCCGTTTTGCAGATCGAAGCGCGCAGTTAAATGAAATGAGCTTGTAGTTTACCTCAAAATTGCGCATATGGATGGAATAACTTAACACTAACCACAGAAGCAATGCCAGCTTTGTAGTAATTAAGAAGTCTTAGGAATGTCAATCGGCACCAATCCTATATTATAGTTGTACCAGTCTTACAGTAATGTGATAGGTATACCGCTTTCTTGCATCGTATGCTAACTCGTCTACTGGAGTAACATGTTAATAAGTAGTAGTTTTAAATTTGGTGAAATTTATCCTGTCACCAAATCCATTGTTTTGGCACCCTTTACAGACCCAGTGCATATTATGTACAGTTGGTTGGCTTTGGAATCGCATTATCGAAGACATCATGTAACGTTAACTACATTACTACTTGAATACACATTTGAAAAGATGGCTATACCATCCAATTGTCACACATTACTTGATTAAATAGATAATATGTATGGGGTGTAGTACCGGTTATTACAGATAAGTCGTCAGTGGGTAAAAGGCACCAGTGAACACAAGATTATATCTTCATGCCTACTTTGGTATATCATTCTGGGCATATTTGATTTAATTCATTACCAGCTACGCAATACGTAATACACATTAGCATTTAAGAAGTCTGTACTGCAATCAACACCAGTTGTATATCATATTTGTGGTACATAAACTACTACTTGCGTGGTTGCGTCTTGAACTTCGCTTTTCTTCATTTTTGCATTTACAGATAAGACTGATAGTGATCAAAGCTAAATACATTATAAAAAGATCAGTTGTGATTCCCACCACACAATTTAATCCGTTTACGTTGCTGGCGACATAGATTTTCAGCGACCCAATTTTCATGATTTCAATCTTTTGGTGCAGTAGTTTCTTTTATTTATTGTTGTTGTAAAATAAGTGTTTCATTGCATTGATAGTGACAAACATTATTTTGTTCAATTTTTCTGACTTTCTATAAGCACAAATACTCTATTTTTTCTTCTACCAGGTTAACAGAAAAGTAAACCTGCTTTCTAAATTTTGTTCATTTAATTTTCAATGTATTTTGACAGTGTTAGTATAAAAATTGCCACAGAAACATAAACGTTTGCCGTTATGGCGCCACTTAATATAAACTAATGAATACAAAATAATGGAAGTTATGACATCAAGAGGTGCCTATACATTTGACTTGAATGTTGTTTAAATTGATGCATTCCAATTGGCGGGTGGTATCTTTTGCTAATATATTTTTCGTGCGGTCCTTGAAGACGATAATGTTCAATTGAGCACCAAAAACCAATTATTGATTTATAGATTTATGAAATAAATATTACAGACAAAGCCTTTAGATTTGTAATAATTAGGAATACTGTAATTTGTAAACCCATTTGCACAATATGGTGGTAACATTTGTAAATGCGTTCCCAACGTTTCTCATCCTCGGAGCACAGCAGAGAACTGAATAACAGAGATCGAACAGCAACGTATCCGTTTTGATTTTAAAAGCTCATATAAAGCTTCCACGCCTTGTAATCTAATTAAATGTTATAAATGTATTTGCTTGGAATTTGTGAATCCGTTATCCCAGTTACGTGAAATTTATTTCAGACCACAAAGAGCAGGAGCCACACACCTGATTTAATGTATATAAAAGTCATTTATATAGCGGGTTTATCCTAGTTAGGGTGTGTGACATCATGCTTTGGTTATGAGTGTCAATGGGCACATTTTTCAGTCTTCATGAGCGACGGTTGTTAAGCCACGTTAGGCGGCTGGTTTATACTATGTTTCGGTGTAGTGCGACTGGTTAAATGCAATGGGGTTGGTGCTTAATTGAAACTTGCAAACTTTATTTAAATAATTGTTATCACAACCCGCGCAATCAATGTTTGCTTAATTGTGTAACTTGTGGCAAAATCAGCAGAAAGTTAATATTCGTGACTACATAGAAATTGTGCAGCCGAAATTTACAGTCGGGTACAATTTATGCGAGATTACTGAGGCAGAGCTGCATATTTACTTTACCCATATACTCATATATATATATATATATATATATATATATATATATATATATATATATAAATTTCGGTTTGATAGTCGATAGTCAGTTTTTGTTGTACCTGATGATCATGGAAGGTCGCAGCGTGTCAGTACATGTGACTGACGGTAAAAATTCTACGTTGTTCGACTGGTTAAAATCAATAGGACTGGTGTGTATTTCAGTCTAAAAACGTGATTTAAAGAATAACACAATTATTGGTGTCACTTCCAAGATTATAAACAACATTTAGGTAATACTGTAGTGTTAAATTCATCAGAAAATGATTTAATAAAAATCTGTTTAATTCCCCGAGTTCTTATATAAAATGTTTAAATTGATGCAATATGTCTGTTTACTCACAAAATTATATATATATATATATATATATATATATATATATGTGTGTGTGTGTGTGTGTAGAAAAGGAAATCCATCCAAAATATCAGTTACGGGGTCCTTATTGAGAACTCTTTAAATATTTCCAGAAATTTGCCTTGGACAGGGCTTGAACCGTTGCACATTTACTTTTTAGTCTGTTGACTGTAACCACTGCGACACACTGCCGCACATACTGTGTTTTCAGCTATTGATTAGCCTTCCATTCAGTCATCTCTTTTTTGACCTAAATTTCCAAATTGCCACCCGCAATCTGTCACTGTAGAACATACACCGCGCTATTTGTGGAAGTGGTAATGAATTGAATAATTATGCACTTAGAAAAAACATTGATTACGCGGGTTGCGATAACTTTTACTTTATTTAAGGCTGCGAACTTGATATAAACACCAATCCCATTATATTTGCGTTTGTAAGCACAAATTAAGTATTGGATAATATAGCAAAGCTAATTCTCCTGCTATTTTGGACAATGCTTAAAATATACTGAAAAATTTTTGCCACAAATTGTGTTTTACTCCTGTGCGTATTGTGTCAACCCTGAAGATGAGACTGGAAATGAAGTCTCGAAAATTCTGAAAAAGAAAGTGGAAAATCTTGTGCCAACGTCATTTTCAGACAATCAGCTGTTGAAAGGCTTAAAAAAAGAAGGGACAAGTGAGAACCCATCAATCGAGACCAATAATCAGAGCACCTGAAAATGTACAAAATTCAAAATTTCACCGACCTAAGAGTGCTGTCAATTGTCCCGCACAAGAAAAATGCGGTCAAATCCACAACAAGAATAATTATATTTCAATTTCTTATAACTGAACAGCATGTAACTTGCAAAATTTTTGCATACTATTTTGATTGAATGCATTCCTTGTTCATTTGGCCATGAGCTGATGCTTAGTATGAAGAAAAAGCGCTGTAGTCATTTAACAGTGAACAATACATCTCTCAAGAAACTGGCTTGGGCGGATGCTATATCCGGTAAATTGCAAGTTAAAAAATCGAAAAAAATGCACTCAAATGGACACATACGTACGTGTACACGTTAACGTGAATACGACTACTAACAAATGCAAAAGTTAGCACGCAATCACGCAGTAACAAAAAATAAACCCAGGTAGTTACATATAAATTTGGTGCCCAGAGATGAAGTGGGGAATGTCAGATGCCATTTGAACGGCATGTTGTACGACACCACTTACACATACCGCGTGCCGATTTTGTGTCTATTTTTTTATCAAAATAAAATTTAGATTGAAACAAAAATAGGGTTAGGTTAAACCAAAGAATACCAATCTGCAAGCAAGAATAATATGAAAACTGATTTGATGTATAGGCAGGAGCTTTATTTAGAATATATTAATTATAAGAATTTGAAGTTATTTCCTTTGTCGGACAATTGAATATTATTCATGTTTTACTTTTGACTTTGGGCAGATTCAGGAAAATAATAAACAATAAGAAATTCCCTTGTCTTCTCTCTCTCTCTATTTCTCTCTCAACCTCTCTCACTCACACACGCACACTATATATATACTTGTGTCTAGGTGTGTAGACATATACGCGTGTCTGTTTACATTTGAATATTTTTTAAATTTGTCTGCAACAGGTAATATATCTCATTGAATTTTTACCTGAAGCTAAAGCGTTTATAGGCAAGCACCGACCATTTTGTAAAGGTGAGATGTGAGCGGGTTGGGGAGTTAGATGTAATTTTTTTAAATCCAATTATTTGAAGTGGGACCAGCCAACCCTAGGTGATATATGAAACCGTATTTGCGCTGATTAATTCGCCTAAAGTATGCTGCCTTTGTAGAAGAGGAAGAGGCAAACCGGGAAGAGAGCGGCAATACGGCAACAAAGTACACGTTTTTATGTTACAAATTAAAAGATAAGACAATTATAAAGTAAGCAACAAAGCTATGGGGCTAGATTGAATGATATCACTTAGGAATGATATAGGGGAAAACATAAGTTACTGTGGGTCTGCATTTTTATGATAAAGGGATATACGACATGTGGAAAGTCGACAGCAACAAATACTACAAATTGCCCATCTTTGTCGCAACACTGAAATTTTCTGTGATTGATGGCCGGGAAAATAAGCTGTAAAATATATTAGAAAAACTTGTTCTTTTTACTCACCTACTTATATAATGTTTAAATGCATACGTATGTATTGGCTGAATATTCCCGTTATCTAGAGTGAAAATACTTTCTATTTTGATTGTACAGTCTCTATTCACCTGTGAATTGTAGATTTAATAGCTAATAACCGATGCGATTTAATTAGAAAACGCAATGTAGCAACAGATGGTTGATATTTTAGGATTTTTGCAGTACATAAACAATGCAATTGATTAAACGGTCACCGCTTGCTCGGGTGGTTATAACAATCTGTAGATCAAGTTTGAGAGCTCACTGTAGTTTTGCTATGTTGATCAGCGACTGGTTAAATACAATGGGATTGGTGTTTATTTCAAGCTAGCAAACTTGATTTAAAGAATGCAATTGTTTCACCAAGTTACCTATTATGAAAAGTGACTGACGGTAGTTGTGTTATGTTGTGCGACATGTCGGATACAATGCGATTGGTGTTTATCTCACGCTCGCATACTTGATTTTTAAAGAATTGTTGTTACCACTCGCGCAAGTAATATCCTCATTCTATCCTTGGTTGTTTAAAAGAAAACCTGGTTAGAATGGAGATTTGTTTTTCTTTTTCAGTGTTAAAATGGGAAAAATTCTAACCGCTACACGTTTTTGTGTATTTTACTAAAAATGTTTTAGTCCGAGTGATTGTTTACACAGTTGTTATGTATCCGAAAAATCAAATTTGCGTGACCGCGTTTGGGTCAAATTGCGACGCAATTACAGTTTCATGTTCATAGAGAAAATTATTTTAATGAAAACCTTAGTAAGGGCTAAAAGTTCTACAAAAGTATAACTGGCACCAACAGCATTCGTCTTGCCTCATTAACGAAATCGTTTCAAACTTATTACTATGAGAAAGACTTCTACAATTAGCACTTCTACCAAATTAGTTTCTAATACACCTATTCACACGATAGAAAGTCCTTTTAACACAGGCAATATAAACCGAAATCAGCGTTAATACACTCTAAATATGTACAATGCTAGCAAGTGTTTAAAATATATTATATATTATATATTATTATTATATATATATTATTATTATTATTATTATTATTATTATTATTATTATTATTATTATATATTATTATTATTATTATTATTATTATTATTATTATTATTATTATTATTATTATTATTATTATTATTATTATATATATATTATTATATATATATATATATATATATTATATATTATTATTATTATATATATAAAATTAATCAACGTTAAATTTACCTAAATCAACTCAATAATTGCTAGAATCACCGCTTCCTGCAATACTGCATTTAGAGCCGTCTCATCCTATTGCTCGTAGTCATGAGGTTAGTGCAGTTTCGATGAAAAGTTGTGCTATCAATCACCAATGTTATAAACACATTCGTTGCTAATAATAACCAATATAATACCTGGTATCAAATTTATCGGCATTGCTGTAGCAACCACCGCTAAGGACACGACAAAAATGTCACGATCGTAGGCTATGTGCCATCGGTAACATCACAACCATTATCATTATTATTATTAAAATTTTATAAATTCTTAATTGTTGTCTCTTTGGTCATCCGAATGAATAAAATTATTATATTAATTATCATCATCAACATCTTACCATTTTGATCGGAATTATTAACGTTAGAAGTTAATATCTCTGGACGTCAACCAAATCTCTTCGTTGGTCATTTCGAAAAAGTTGACGCCAAAGTTTCGACTTAATCTATGCAAATATATTATATTGTTATAAAAGAATGCAGCAAACTTCATTTTTATATTTATAGTGCAGCGAATTGTCATTATTAATGGATTAAAATGAAATTAAAATATGTAAAAATTAATACAATTAAATTAAATTAAATAATTTGAAACTCACTATAAAATTTAATGCCAAATTTTAGGAATTTATGAGCAGAAACAAGTAAATTTCTAATTATTATATGGTATAAGTTGGAATATAGCTTTCATCTACAAAAAAATCCCTAGGCAGAAAAATACAACACAGATAAATGTTTGCTTTGGTAATTCGAAAGTTTAGTCAGGATGAGAATATTATTATTTTTATTATTTTGTATTCTTTTTTTCCTTCTTCTTCCTATTATTATTAATAATAACAATAATAATAATAATAGTAGTTCGAATAGTCTCTAATCGGGTGTAGATAGAGTAAAATCTTCCCCAATGTCGACCTGAAAATTGGAATTAACTTATGTAAACATCACCAATTTATAAACATTTTACTAATTGTTTATCTATGAACTAAGCGCAAGAAATGGAAGAGAAGAGGATGGCTAACTTCCAAAAAAGGCAAAAAGAAACGTGAGACATTTATCGATAAATAGGATGAACTCTTGATGGGAATTTCATTTTCTTTTGGTTACAACCACACAATCCAACACCAAACAAACACAAGCCCGCGATGGATTCATTATGTTAAACATACCTTATGAAGGTCACCGAAGATCATATTTTCCTGGTTATTCCTTATTCGCCATTAAAAGAATACCTCATTAGTAAATAAGCAGAGCACTTTTGCCGGAATATTTGGTGTCTCGGATTTTATGTCCATCGGAATAATTAATTTAAAATTTAATTCAATCTAATTTGAATTTTAATCGATTTTTCTGCTTCTCCGTTAAAGCTTACTCATGTTGTGCCTACTCTAGCACGTATAAACACTTATGCAATGCTGGCGGTAGTTTTGTTATGTTATTCGAAGACTGGTTAAATACAATGGGATCGGTGTTTACTTCAAGCTAGCAAACTTGATTTAAAGAATTGTTACCACCACCCGCACAATCAATTATTGTTAAATTGTAATACTTATGCAGTCGTTAAATAGTTATGACATTCATTAAATAAAAAGTTTTTTTGCGGAACTCGATTAATTGAAATTACCTGATCTGCATTTTGATTAACGCAGTTCTTTTTTTCAGCAGTTTTCTTTCTTTAACAAAATATTTCGGCTGCCTTTATCGGCAGCCTTTTTCAATTCGTCCATCATTAGATTTACAAATCAAACTAATGAAGCAATTTCTGATATTCGTCCGAATTGTTAATCGATAGAACAAGAATTCATTTTCCACAAAGAGAATGCAACATAGACAACTTTGTTCTAAGCTTGTCTAGTTTGAAAACCTTACAACGCACATTTGAAAGAAACTAAGACGTTATTTGTGTCAAGGTTGTAAAATTGAGATAAACACCAATCCCAATAAATCTGACCGGTCACACAACATAGCAAAACTACTGCCCATCACAATTACTGATCGTGGAAGTTTTATATGCGTCAGTATATGCGACTGGAAAGATACAATAGAATTGGGATTTACCTAAAGCCAACAAACTTGATTTAAATATATGCTAGCACCAACCATGCAATTAGCGATGGTTTGAATTTCTTAAAATTAATATTCGAACAGTTTGCCGCGAAGCTTTACTTTTCAGAAATTTTTCTCGATATTAGCAAATTTTACATGGTTTTAACAATTTTTCTATCGTTCCTTTTATTTTCTGTTGTTTACTGCACCGAAATTCTGAATCGCTCATCATCTATTTTATTGATGCTGATCAAAGCAAGCGGCAAGGCGTTCTGGTTTGATCTGTACCAATTGCGATACTAACCAGACTACTCTTTGGCGAAGAAACACTGAAGGACAACCGGTGTGCAATGCTTGCGGACTCTACCAAAAACTGCACGGAGTAAGTTTAATTTTGATGTACTGAGTACTCCGTCTTTGGTTTTAGTATTCGCCAATATTTACCCTACGAACAGCATAACTTGAACGAAACTTCAAATAATCGATTTTGAAAAGCTAAGTCTGGAATTCTATAAGATGATCCTCAGAGCATTCGAGGTTATACAGAACACATGTCAAAGTTGCCAGTCTTTGTGTTTGGATGACAAATCCAACTGAATAAATGAATAGAGCCGTAGCTCAAACAGCGTTTACTGTTTTAATCGAATGGAAATCTATCTTTTAAGCTACGATGATTCGAAGTTAAAATCATCATTCATTCATTTATCTTGGTCATCCAATGTCGCATTAGCCTTACTATAAATATAACTGGAAGACAGTTCATTTGAATGTGAGTCGTGAATCTATAGAATTATTTGTGGATAATTTTGCAGTAATAGCAATAGATAAATACTTATGACAAAACATGATGCTGGCGTTAGATTTATTTTTTTGGTCGCGACACAGACTAGCTCTGTGTTTGCATAGAAATAGAAAAAATGATACCTTATCACCTGAAGAATGATTTCGGTGTTATTTAAACCGGAAGAGTGGAGTTTATACGCAAGTAAATGAGTAATGGCAGGTTTAACGACAGCGTCTCCACTTAGATAAATTCAAACTTGTACGTGTTCGTTAATTCTTCCGGCAAGCCTTCTTTTCACTTTAACAATAATTGATTGCGCGGGTGGTAGTAACAATGCTTTAAATCAAGTTTGCGAGCTTGAAGTAAACACCAATCCCGTTGTATTTAACCAGTCGTCGAACAACATAACAAAACTACCGCCAGCCGCAACGCACTGACGCGTTTCGACCTTCCATGATCATCATCAGAGTACGACGGCAAACTGACTATTGAGGATCAAACCGTATTGAATATATATGGAAAGCAAATTTAGATTTTCTTTTCACTTAGAGGAGTGAAAATATTACGAAACAGAATTGTTCAAACTTACCTGATCTGTGTCGTGATTAACATAGATTAGATAAACTTTTCATTGGATGCCCCAGAAAACATTCATGTTTAACACTAACTGTCGACAGCCAAACCATCTGATTTTTGGTCTTCGGTGTCGGATATATGATTTGATGTCCCATTAACGCGACGTTAAATGTAATGTACGTAAACATCATGGCTGAAACTAACTTTCGCAGTATCTTCTGTCACTATTTCCAGAAACCATGGCGTAACACAGTCGTTGTGTGCAGTTTTATGCACCAAAGCCAAACAGCATAATTTTAACTACGTTCATATAGGGGTATATTCATTTCATTAGCGCCAGCAGTCACAGTGATTCGTGTCAAACCAGAAAAAAATGTCGTGTGTGTTTACGTTAAGTGCAAGAAGCCACATGGATTCAAGACCATGGCTAATAAATTGTATAATTGCCTCAATAAATTGTATAAACTTTCAACCAGAATTGTTTCACATTAGTGAATGAAGTAATTGAAAGATTTTCCGCCTCGATACGAAATTAAAGTCAGTCTGTGCGGACAAATACACACCAGTCAATTGAAGCAAAAGTATTGCACGCTTACGTGAAACTGTTTCAATTGAAGTAATAAATTATGCATGCAGGTCCACACACACACACACACACACACATATATATATATATATATATATATATATATATATATATATATATTAAACGGCTTATTTCCAGTGCATACTTTTCTAATTATTGTATTATTGCTAGGTAGTTACGTGTCAATCACCGTAGTCCTACGCAATTTGCGAAGGAAAACGGTGCAGCAATTATGCTTGTCTCCGTCCGAATTCCGAACAGGTGAAAAGTTATACTTCGCTAGTAAAGTCTGTTGAATTTAGCCGGGATATATGGAATGTGAGTGGGCTTCACTCGCTTCTTATTTCTGTCTCTCCTGTTTAAATAAATAAATAAACAAATGAATAAAAAGCAACGTTGTATCCGGTTGATACGCGGCTTCATTGTGACTTGGCATTGAATCTTAATCTACCTTTATAATGAGGGATAATTATATGAAGTCATAAACTGAGGATTACAGAACAATAAGGCGTATAAGTAAATTAGTCAATCAATCAATTATTAATTTAAATCACGTCCACAGATTTAAGGTACATGAAAATCCAATTTATTTAGCTCGTCAAAAAATAACAGAAATATTACCGTATGGTTGAAGATAACTTTGACATTTATCACTAATACGCAAACTTGGTTTAAATAGATGTTTTCACATTATGCACAAACTACGATTGGTTAGATGGCGACTCATCAGTATGAGCCGGTATTACGCCCTTTAACCATTATATATTTTGGTGAAGTATGTAGGATAATAGGACGATACAATCTCCTAGACGAATGTGTAAACCTGCAATAATGGAGCTAACATCATATAAAGTCTTCGACAATGCGACTTCCACGTTAACTAACTCTATAAAATATATATACCGAGTCTGTAAAGGATACTAACTCTATGGCTATTGTGTTAGTAACCGATACCAGCATTATAGTACCGAAAAGGTACATGGAACTAACACTATGGTTTCCGAGTCGGTACATGATACCACTTTCATGTATAACAATTTATGCTATAGTTCACCAAAATCGAGAATTACAAATATTTCTGTACACCTGTTACTTCAGTAAATGCATACGCTCTGGCCATCTATTCCTGATCTGTCGTTATAAGATAGACACTATGCAACCTGGGGAAGTAATATTGAATCGGGTTTTATATATGTTAGTGAATGTGTGGATGTGGGTGTGAGTATGCGTGGGAAATAAACAGATAAACTATGAATTTTGCCCCATTTTTGCGTAGCTCTCAATAAGTTACACCGGTAGCGTGGTTGCGAACATGTCTATCATAAACACGAAATACACCGTGCTCTGCTGCGTAACTACTTAAATACAAAGGGATTGGTGTTTTTGTTAAGTTCAGGAACTTGATTTAAATAATTGATTTAACATGGTTTTTTACATGGAACACATACGAAAACTTTGTTTACTTGAGTAGTCCATCACACTATGAGCCAAATTTCGCATAATTTATGTGATTTTGTTGTGCATTATGAGGTAACGAGACGTCGGGGATCGATGGACCGAAATATTGTTTTATAATTCACGCATCATTGGGCAGAGGATTTCAGATTCCAATATTGAAGGATTAGCCATTAATAAATGATAATCAAGCTTTATTGGACAGAGAACGTCGTGTGCATAGAGACGCGGGTCAAACAATTCCAGACGGATCACGCGGAGATCGTGTCCATACCAAACATTGACTGTCTATAATATCTCCCGTATATTTTAGATTAAATTATATGCTGGGGCTACCTATCCGTTAACACAGTTTCCCCTGGTCAGAATATAATCCTGTCGTTGATGGATTCATAAAAGATTTTAATGGCAAAAAATAATGTTAAAACGTCTATTACTAGTCCTACTACTAGTACTGTTACTACTACAACTACTGCTACTACTGCTACTACAACAAGTACTACCACGTCTACCACTACTAGTGGTAGTGACAGTAGTAGTGTCGATATTACTTGTTCAACCAAATTAAACAACAGTACTTCTACATCCAACAACCATATATGCGCATGTTCCTTGACTGTGGAAACTATGTGTGCCTTCCAAAGTTCAGTGGTTAATAGGAACTAAGCTATATTACGAAGCGTTTATATATATTTTTATTCATTTATTAATTTATATATATATATATATATATATATATATATATCGTAAACGCTAGGTAGATGACAGTGTACGTCAAAATGATAATAAGTTTACATTAGTAAGGCTAAACACAGTACAAGTGTCGGAAATATGAAATGCACAGCTTTTGTCGACTTTACTATTGATTAGGCTAAAATAGCTTAAATTGTAACTAATTGAATTTTTATGAAGGAGAAGTCTACTGAATAGTCTATTAGACATAGTTTATGGCACACATACTTGAGAAAAAGCTTTTGACCTATTTGTGCTAATTGGAATTGCAATTCATGAATTGGTGTAACATCAATTTAGATCTTTACTCTACAAGCAATACGGCTGTCTAAGGAGTCAGAGTCAGGAATGAGGTATTTAATCAACACCGAAGGCATAAGAAACACGCCTCTAATTTAGTGGTATAATTATCCAACCTAGCAACCGACTAAATAGTTAAGAATTGGGATTCTGAGTCAGTGCAAGCAGGCGAAGCAGATGTCCAAGAATGGTAAATTTTATAATTTCTTTAAATCACGTTTGTGTGCTTGAAGTAAACACCAATCCCATTGAATTTAACCAGTCGTCGAACAACAGCAAATCTACTGTCAAGAATGTCTGACTAACGATAGTTCTATTGTGTTTTCCGACGACTGGTTAAATACAATATGATTGATGCTTACTTCAAGCTCGAAAATTGGTTTGAAAGTATTGTTGCCACCCTCCGCGTAATCAAAGATTGTTTAATTTTATACGTTGTCTGAACAATTGTGCTGGCTTCTACTGATGAATGATTCGTAACCATGAAGTGCAAGTGTAGATATTTTCCGGATGCGTGTCCTGAGAAATATCAGGAAATTGGACAAACCAGGTAATTTACCGAGGAAATATATTATTCGTAGGATTATTCATCAACTACGCCGCTGTTGTTTCGTCTTCTTTGGGCACCTCGTAAGCAGTGGATAGTTATGTCACTGCGATCTAATCCTGTTACGCGCTGAGCAGACGTTTGGGCATAAATAAATAGGCACCGTTCATACATCCTGACCGAAGCTGTGTAAAATATAGCATTAGTACACAAAATCGTAATTTGTATAGCCAACTGGTTGAGGCTCTCGTTTGTTCCGTCTCAACACGCGGCATTTTGTGGCTTCTATCGAGTAGGCTGTGTGCAAATTTTCAGGAACATTTTCAATAGCGTGTCTTTTTCTATTTCTGACTGCTTACAGCGCTCACGGCCTGTCTCTATGCGCAAAGACGCTATTCAAACGCGGAAGCGCAAATCAAAGAAGCGTCGCGACTACGCTGCCGTTGCCGTTGCTGCCGCGGCAGCAGCCTGTGTATCGGCGGCAATCTCCACCAATGGCAATGCACCAAATCACGCCTCACTGGTTAATCACCACTCGACGACCAGTAACAGTGCTCCGTCCAACAGTATTGGTGCCAATTTTATGAACAATCAAAATGGACAGATTCACATCAATGCCAATGCAAGACACGAGCACGCCGAAAGGAATTCGCTAGTTACGTCGCCTCATTCGAGGGACGACAGCAGTGCCATCTTACGAGCTGGTGCCATCTTCCCAGCAAATTTGTTCAGCCACCATTCCCGACTGCACAGCATTGAGGCGATGGACACCTTTTGCGAGACGCACCACGGAAGAAGTGAGGGCGTTGAACAGGATCATGCGCAAAATGTTGTCGAGACAACGGCGTTGTCGTCACAGACCCATTCACAAAATCATCACCATTTGACCGAAAATCACCATAACGACAGTCCTCTGCATCCACCTGAACACAAATCAGATTACACTCTAGATCGAATTGAAGCCTACCAACGTTTATACAATCAATTCCCGCATAATCCTCCGCATCATGCTCTCAATCATCCGCATCACCATCCTATCCAAAATCATGGTCGCATTCAATATCCACAGTCGCAACTCATTAGTCAACACCAAGAAATGAGAAATCACTTGACCGAAACAAATCTGATTAACAGACCATCAGCTCAGTATGCTCAGGGGCAAACTCTTGACGGACAGAACTCCATATTATTGCCGAATCACTGTAATATTGACCACCACAATTCGTCGCGTAAGTTGTCCATATGAACCAAATCGATTTCTCTATACTTTATTTCTTGTTGTACTCCACTAGGTTGCATAAAAATTGTGTGTGGTAAATTTCTAAACCTTTTGACTAGAGCATACCAAACTAATTCTAACTAATCCTAAATAAAATGTGAAAGCATTGACATTGGATGGAATATTTGCTTTGAACTTTATGTTTGTAAAAGAAAGCCAAATTGTCGCTATTAATGGCTTTATTAAAACGTTATTATTTCTATCCACCCTCTCAACATTTAAAGGGTGCACTCCAGATTGAATATTGTTGAAAAGGTGGACAGTCGATCGTTTGCAGCAAGCTTCGTTTAAATAAATGTTATCGCCACCCATACAATGAACGATTACTCAATACAATTAAACAATAATTGATTGCGCGGGTGGTGGTAACAATTATTTAGATCAAGTTTGCGAGCTTGAAGTAAACACCAATCCCATTGTATTTAACCAGTCATCGAACAACATAACTGCGACTGGCCGTAGTTCAGTTATGTTGTTCGACGACTGGTTAAATTCAATGGGATTGGTGTTTATTTCAAGCTCGCAACCTTGATCTAAAGAATGATTTCTCAGTTGGTTATCTAACTTTAAATTATATTAGAGGTACATGTGAGGAATATAAAGAAGGCCATATCATATCGTTCAGAAAAAAAAAGATTTTTAACTTACACTATTTAGCTAGAAATTCAAAGTAGATACGCATCTGTACTTACAAATTTATGCAGTATTAATTATATTGACGATAATGATAATAACGAGGGAATATATTACTACTAATACTACTACTACTAATACTACTACTACTTCTACTACTACTACTACTACTACTACTAATACTACTACTACTACTACTACTACTACTACTACTACTACTACTACTACTACTACTACTACTACTACTACTACTACTACTACTACTACTACTACTACCACTACTACTACTACTACTACTACTACTACTACTACTACTACTACTACTACTACTACTACTACTAATAGCAATGAAGTTTCCATTTTATCTGTTTTTTCTTTATTACTAATACTCTTATACTACTATTACTACTACCGCCGCTGCTACTACTAATATAGATGCTGCTACTACTACAACAACAACTACTAATACTACTACGACGGCTACTTCTCATACTTCTCTGAATACAACTTATATTGTTATTACTAGTATTAAAAATTTCTGTAGTATCGTTGCTACCACTAAGTTTAACTATTATTATTAATAATAATATTATTAAAAATTTTAATGATAAAATTCGCTCGACATTAAATAATTTTTCTTTTATGACTTTCTTTTACTAAAGTTTCTATTAATAGTGTGAGCATAAATGCTGCTGCCGCTCTGAAGGCCGCCGCACTTAGCGTAGCGGTGTCGAATCAATGCGCCAGCATCGCCGGTGCGAAAATGGCCTCAAACGAGGAGAATCCACACTCCCACTTGGCATCAACTGAATTCAGTCCACCTATGGGCTATGCTATGCATGACACTGCGGAAGAACACTGCCAACATCGATTTCGTCAAAAGTGCAAAAGCGACCAATCATTTGCGCTAAATTGTTATCCTAGTCAGCAAAAATCGGACGAGTATACTCAAATGCATCTTAACCCGCCAAGTCCTAAGATGCATTCATCTAACAGTCGGTTGGTGGAGAATCACACATCTGGATCAACAATGGTGAGAGAAATAGCATTGACCGATTCTGTTCTAGTATAATTAATTACCGTTTCATTTGTTGGCGAATATTGATTTTAAGGCGACGTGACACTATTTGTTTGTTAATGGTTGCCAATCCCTATGGCTTTGCAGATCATCGCAATTGCCAACTAATTAGCCTCTTCTCTGATTAACACTTGGCGGGTATGATTATTGCACAACAGCTGAGCAAATCAAGTTACACCTCTGCTGAATATCTATCGGAGATCATGGATATATAAATATAAATTTTCATTAGAAAAATCAAAGAATCAGTCAAACTGTCAACACCAAAACTGGTATAACTTCATAAGAATGTTCCAGCGCACAGCAAGTTGAAACTTTTGGAAGCTTCTAAGCATGCATGTATTATTTGTGGTAAACACGGTTACAAGTTTATTTAAATAAAGGTTGCGAGTTTAATATAAACGCCAATCTCATTTTATCTAAATTTATGTGTAAAAAAATTAGCATACTATGAGGTAACAAAGGCATATCATCCAATAGACCGGTCTCCTTCTTTAATGGGGGCTCTTCAATTAGTATCCAGAATATTTGCCATGGATAGGGCTCTACCCTAGACACGTTTGTAGTTCTATCCACTGTGCCATACAGCCACAAATTAAAAATAATTTTCAGTTGTATACTAAATTTTAATTTATTGATAACAATTTATGTTTGGCCGACTGTCTGATGGAGCATATGTGGCGTCTAATTACACATAAATTTCCCAAAATCCATCACCAAGCTGACATATAATCGACACCTCGCTACTTGTGGATGCGGTTTTGAATTGGAAATTTATATAATTAAACAACTTATGATTGCACGGAGGATGATGCCAAATCTGGATAGTATTTGAAGAGTCTCCAATAAGAACGAGATCAGTCTACTGAATCAATTGCTACTTCATACGATGCTTAGTTTATAATGACACATGCATATATAAAAGGATTAGAGTTTTTTATCAAGCTCGCAACTTCGATTTAAATAATTTTATCATCACCTGTGCGATCAATGACTGTTAGGACCCGGAGAATATGAAAAACATCAGCATATTCAAATGAACTAATCTCTTTGACAAATGTGCCTTTTCTTAAATGCTACTCACCTTTGGGAGCGGACACCGTGGCCAAAACTCACTGAATAATTTTCTGAGTAATATCAGAACACTAATCCAAGTAATCCCCTAGCCACGAGGAACACCTCTCCTCAGTGTGCTTCTTAATTTAATTTGTAGATAGTTGGTTAGAGTGCGTCCGCGCTCACCTTATGGAAGACTTGTGCTCCTGCTGGTCAAACAGGCTGACAAGGCACAAACATTAATCGTCTTTAAAACTAAGACTTTTAACATTTATTTTGGCCGTCGATTTGAATCCACGGGCATTTAAAAAAATGCCTTATATTAAACCTATGAGTTAAACTAAAGTTAATTTAATTATCAAAAAAGTAATTATTGATTTTGTTCTTATTTGTCAAAAAGTTATTCTATTTATGACACTTTTTTATTTTGATTACATTTATCTGAACTTTAGGTTCCGAACAGTGCAAATGGGGATGCCAGTAGCTATTTGAGACAGACTGCGTTAACGTTCCATCAAAACACCTTTTCGGAGGAACTCAACAATACCCATACATTGTCGCCTCTTTCACCTTCAAACAATAATGACGCAGCTAGACCCAATAAAAATTATACCAATGAATCGAAGTTTTCGACTTCAGCTATCAACAATGTGGTGGGAGTGCGAGGTTTAAATAATTTCAGCACTAATTTTATAATTGACAATGGAAAAGACTCGTTTGAGACATCACAACGAAATTCTGTGAAACGTGGTGTTCAGGCGGCCTCCACACCGGAACCCTTTGAAACTCAGAAACCCAGTAAACGGCCAGCAACTATTAGATCTGAAGTTTGCCTGGACAGGACCGATTCACGATCTGAAAATAGTCACGAAATCAGCATCAATTCACCCTCACTCGACGAAAATCATTGCATGAAATTGAAATTAAGCGGACAAGACGGGCAAATCGAATATTGCGATAGAAGTGGAAGTAAGGATAGCGGACAGCATCACTTTAACGATACAGAGCTGAACATCAATCGTTTAAGCCATGTCAATGACGTTGGCTCTTCTATTCGCAATTGTCAATCTGTCTCACCAATGTCTCATGCCGCTCGATACCAACATCGACCTTCTGGTGCAGTTTTGCCGAAGATGCAAATTCCTGCTACTAGTCCATCTGATATGGTGGAATTCTGCCCAGTTAGCCTTCCACGAGGGAATCAACAGCTCGTGCCGTTGCCCACTCATGCCAGCGCAGCGAAAACAGCAACAACAACAAGAACACCACCACCAACAACAAATATTAATATTAAAAAGAGTAACGAAGAAGCTGAAGACAATCATCAAAATCAAGATCACACTCAACAATCGTTTCAGAATTATACGAATCGATCTCAACACCTAGTTCCGCATCAATTAACTGGTGACGAGCCTAATTTTGGCATGGGTAGCAGAAGTTTTATGCGGTCCTATTCTCAGCAACCAGACCAACCTGTTATTGCGGAACCAACCAGCTCAACCTCTATTGATGTATTGTTTGGCTAATCTTAGGTCAACAGTTTTCTAGGCATTAAGCCTCGATCAGTACTTTTCATCGCACACATTCTTAATATTTTGGTAAATTTGAAACTGAAATCTATCATTGTAAAGTATTTCACTAAACCAGATATTTGCTCACAGCATTTCTCAATAATGTTTGTTTATCAATTATTTGAAAATCAGTAGTTAACTCGAAATAATTTATTCTGGTCAGGCTTGAATTGACGATGCTATCAAATGGCACAACTTGTATCGAATCTATTCCACCTCTGTTTTATGTATCTTAATGTTAAACCGATTGTCACGATTCCTTTACTACAGTGATGCGTAATTAATTTTTAATTGTAATAATTGTTAAGCGTTTTAAATTATGGCAAAGCCTTTTTAAAGCAAATGGTCAATGCTTAATGATTAGCAATGTCGAAAATGAGTGTCTGTACATAGAAAGCATATAAATATAAAAGCACATGAATTCAAAAAACATGTTTTGTGATAAACCAACTTGCTTACTAACAGTAGAATAATGAGATTTTAAAGTTTTTCTTCAAACATGCTGTACCAATTTGTAATGCACTCACAGAAAATGCTTCACAAACGTGCCTTAAATCTGCCACTTTCGAAAATATATGCATACATTTTTGCTAATTTACCTTTAATGCGTGACAAATTGGAGTAGACTACTGCCGACAAAGCTGACTTGCACTAGTATATTTGCTCAGAAAGTTAATATGCATGTACATATGAATACAAATATAAAATTTTTTGTACAAAAATGTTGTATTAAATAAACCGTTTTCATTAATACTAAAGAGATCGTTATGTTTTAAGAACCACCGTTCCAGATGCATCCGTAATCTGTGCTCGTTTCTTCAAATTCGCGTATCAGTATTTCTTATGAGTTGATTGAATACAATCAAAACCTTTCCTTGATTAGTGATGTAGTCCGACATATAAACCACATTTGAATGAGAGTTGGTTTTATTAATTTTACGTGCTACCTTATTTATCATTTATAATGACGCAGGTGAAAATAGGAATAGCTTGCTTGATTAAAATATCTTTTTGAGAAATGACAATGTCAACTCATCTGTTATGCTCGGCGATTTGATTAAACACAGATGAGCTATCTGAACAATTTTATTCTGCTTCCAAGGCATGAAGTTTTAAATACTGCGACTGAAATACATTAATGATGATAATGCCATTAATTAATGGCAAATAGATTATCACGAAACAGTTTGCCATTAGCAGTAGTAGTCGATAGAGATTTAAGAACCCTGACACTTGAATTACGTTATTAGCACTGTGTGGATTTCACTGTAGTGAAAATCATATAAAATGACGATGGCAAATTATAAGGATTGCACAGATAATATCCCAGCTGACGACATGCAAATTCTGGAGGTGTTATCGTTTCAACCGGGACTTTTCATGAACCCATTATTAATAAAACGAATTCATCAAAATTAAACAAATATTGATTGCGCGGGTGGTGATAACAATTATTTAAATCAAGCTTGCGAGCTTGGAGTAAAAACGAATTACATTGTACTTAACCAGTCGTCGAACAACATAGCAAAGCGCGTGCGACTGGCCGTAGCTTTGCTACGTTATTCGACGACTGGGTAAATAAAATAAAATTGGTGTTTACTTCAAGCTCGCAAACTTGATTTAAAGAATTCATCAAAAATTGGTATCACATTTCAATGCTATGTTGGATACTCTGTCCTGGTAGTATTGCTCGATTATTTAAACTGCAATCATAATTAAATACAAATGTATTTTGAAATTGGTCAGTAAGAATTCTGCCTTAAAGTTTAAGACATTCTACCGACTGTATTGCATGTCGAGTTGAGAATGAACTACGCCTTTTTAGATTTAAGAGAATTGTTATTGAATGTGTTCGAGTCAAATTAAATATTAAATATTTTTCGCTGTCTAAAATGGTAACTATGTTAGAATCAAGGATTCATATTACAATTGAAATTTATACTTAAATTGGGGCAAAACCGTGTTCCCGTTTTGCTTCGTCTAATAATTGTGCTGAAATAAACGAAGGTCTATTTGACTGTAGCATGATAGCGTGTGTCCCGACGACTTCCATATGATTAGGGGAAAAAGAAACTGGAAGCGGATAAATTATAGCAAATTGATATATTAGAAAATAAAATATAATTCATAAATTTTAAATATTCATAATAAAAATAAATAACATTAACAGTTTATGTATCTCTTTTTATAAAATAAATACAAACACCGATTATAAGATGTTATCCAACGGAAAATTAAAAATTTATCAAAGGGAAAAATATGTTTACTAACTATAAATTACTCAATGAAATGCACTCAATGATTCATTTTATATTAGCGTAAAATATATTTGCTTGAAATTCTTATCAATAAACTCGGACTTGCAGATTTTACATACTGTAAAGCAATGTCATCAATAAAAAAATTATATGCTTAAGCAATCAATAATTCGCGAGTTGTGGTAACAATTATTTAAATCAAATTTTCGAGTTTGTTATAAGCATCAATCCTATTGTACTAAACCAGTCGACGAAGAACATAGCGAAACTACCTTTAGTTACACGTACTGACGCGTTTCGACCTTCTATAGTCATCATCAGAGTACGACAGCAAACTGACAAGCAAGGCTCAAACCATAATGAATATGTATAAAGCTAATTAAGATATACGGCTTTCACCTCTAGTAGTCTCTCATATATTGTAATTGAGTGGAAATATAGGGTGTACAATTTCTATGCAGTACATCAAGCTTGAATACTCGATCAAAGAATAGTTTCCATCTCACGCGCATATATATATATATATATATATATATATATATATATATATATATATATATATATATATATATATATGCTTGAGATGGAAACTATTCTTTAATCAGTATTCGAAACTTGATGTAAACACCAATTCCGTTGTATTTACCCAGTCGTTAATAATAAAACATATTATTTATATGGTTTCGGAAAGAACAACCGTCCTCCAATTAGTTTTCTACCTTCCTATTCCAGAAGAACATATGTCTCTTCGAATTTGCGTGCAGGCTAAGCAAGATACATGCTTATTAGACACATTCAAATGTAGTTATTCATTTATAGAAATTATCCAGTAAAAACTTGATCATACCATTCATAATTTATAAATGTCATATTTATATGTATTAAGACACACCCTAAATTCTAGAACAAATTTTGTTTTAGCAAAACCATGAAAGTTTCTGTCAAATATCAGCCCAATTCGCAATTCAAGTCAAAACCATCAATCTAACTATAAAATTGCCAGTTAAAAGCTAATTCTACACTGGAAAAACAAAGCAATAATAGACTTTTAAGATGAATCAATTTTAAATGGAATTGAATAATGTTTTCAACATTCACACAAGCATATTCATTAGTTTCGTTATAGGGAAAATTATTGAATAGTCATGCTAGAGCAAATGATAATATTAACACATCTTGCACATCAAATCAGCAAATTTCGCTCAAATTTCGAATGTGGCTTGAATGCAGTTTTCTAATTTTTATTTTGCGAAAGCATCCCTTTAACATAAAGTCCCTTTGAAAACTTATGAGATGGAGAGATCACAATAGACAAAGCAGGCTTCGTAGGCATACCATAATTTTGCGTTCTAGGAAATCCAAATGCGATTAACACGAGTTCCTGAAATTTCAAAACTCTGTCAATTAAATAATTTAAAAGACCATTGGTTGATCGGGCTCGAATCATCTAGCAATAAATTAGTTCAAATAGGACCAGAAGGATAAACCAAAGTCAGCATATACGAAAGACTTAATCTCACGTGCACATTTATTTCGTGCTTCTTGGTGACCCATCGGTAGGAGCCGGTATTACGCCCTTTATCGAATATATTTTGCAGGAAATGTCAGAAAATAGGGTTGTAAAATCTCCTATACGAATTTGTAAACCTGCAGTAGTTTGGAAAACATAATGTAGTCTTCAACAATGCGACTTCAAAGCCAACTAATCATATATGATATATGCACGAAGTTTGTAATGAGTAGCGACACTATGGCTGTTGTGTCAGTGTCAGATACCAACATTATGATTGCTGAGTCGGCACAAGTTACTAAATCAAGGGATTTCTAGATACGTTATATTTCAGCAAATTTGAGAATTTAAACTACGTTTGAACACCTGTTACTCCAGTGGATCCATATATTCCGGCCTTGATCGATATCAGTTATTATGTTTTGCGGTAATGTCATCAGTCAATTATATAACAGTTAGATACTGTTAGTTGTGGAGAAAGTACATATATATATACACCGCTCTCACAAAGAAGATAGAAACACTGATGAAAATAACAGCGGAAAAAGAAACCAAGGACCTCACCAGAGACCTGGACAAATTTCCTACGCAATCAAAATTTCCTACGAACCCAGACGCTTTTATTCACAATTATTCAAAAGTGATCTTGTCAAAACACCAGAAAGAATTACTCTCCTTAGGAGCAAAATTCTGCGTAGTCAAGAAAAACCTAAGTGAACGTGACATTATTGACATTCAGGCTGGAACGGAAAATTTCTACAATGACTTAACGAAAGACACCGCCCCACATGCATTCAATGGACAAGGACTGAAAGCTGAGATAGTAAGCGCACTAGAACAATACAAGAAGGAATTCAAAGGCAGCCAAATCATCACAAAACAGCACATAGACGAACTCAGAAAACTCCAATCAGACAAATCCATACGACTTGCCACACCCGACAAAGGATCAGGAATCGTTATACTTGAGGCCGACGCTTACAGGAAGGCCATGAACGATATAATAAATGATCAATCTAAATTTAAGCATGACATCAAACAGAAAGATGATTCAACGAACATCGAATCAAGAATTAATACAATTTTGAAAAAGATGGAAAAACATGTTCTAACATCGATGGCTGACTCCGAGATTAGATCAAAACTCACAGAAGACATCCAAAAAGCAAAACCAGTCGGAACAAACACCGCAAGATTGTACGGCAAACCAAAAACTCATAAAGCCGTGACAGCCTCAGGAGCTCCTTTGATGCGGCCCATTATGTCAATGATCAACGCTCCACAACATAAACCAGCCAAGTTTCTCTGCAAACTAATTGAACCAATACGGAGCATCATAAACGCTAACACCATCAAGGACTCCTTCGAACTAGCAAATGAATTGAAGGGGAAGAACATCCTACAGAATAAAATGGTCTCGCTTGACGTCTCATCCTTATTTACAAACATACCACTGGATAAGACAACGGAGATCTTGTGTGACCTCATCAAAAATGAGTTTTTTGACTTCCCTATAGACACCAATGAAATCAAAGACCTCATATTAGCATGTACTAAAAACGTGCAATTTACTTTCGAAGGGATATACTACCGTCAGATCAATGGTGTAGCTATGGGAAGTTGCATCGCACCCCTCCTGGCAGATGTATACATGTATCACCTGGAAAAAACGAACCTAAAATGTATAATTGACCAGTGCACACTCTACAAAAGGTATGTAGATGATATCTTGTTGTTCATCTCAGAGGAAGCAGACCCTTCCGAAATCCTCAAACAAGCAAATGGAGTCGATCCAGACATCAAATTCACTCTCGAGGTAGAGAAAGACGACAGTTTCCCATTCCTTGACATCAAACTCACTCGAGAAGCAAACGGAGATTTGACACTGGCCATACATAGAAAATCTACTTTCACCGGACAATACATTCATTACAACAGTAGTGTGCCAAAATCCCACAAAAGAAACTTAGTAAACAACCTAGCAAACAGAATCAGGAAGATCTGCTCTGAACACAAGATTGAGGAAGAACTGGGCTACCTGAGGAAAATTTTGCTAATGAACAACTACCCAGAGCGGTTCATTGATGTCAACATCAGACCACGGCAGATTCGTACTAGAGAGGATACCGGCAAGCAGGTTTTCCTGAACTTACCATTTAGAGGCGACATACCAGCCTCAATAATTGCACGGCGGCTGAATAGAATAACTAAGGACAACTTCCCCAGTGTTAAAGTTAATATGACATTCAGTACACAGAGAATCATGAGGTTGGATGCCAAAGATCAATTGCCAATTCTCTCCAAATCATTCATAGTCTACAAATTCTCATGTATGTGCGGTAGCACATATATCGGACGTACGAAGAAGCAATTGATAAGCAGAATCCAGCAACATTTGCCACAGAAATTGATTAACAAAGGCTTGCCACCGTCAGGAAAATCAGCTATTTCCGATCATATATTGGCAACGGGGCACCCTGTCAATTCGACCAATTTCACAATTTTACATAAAGCAAAATCGGAAAAATTATTATTTATCTACGAAGCATTTTACATAAAACAACAAGCACCTGACCTTAACATTCAAAAGTTTCATCAACATGATATCCTTATCGACTGGCCAAGAATAACAAAATTCAACAACAATCTACTAGTATCCAGCCAAGAACCATTAGGCCCTCTACTAGAATCAACAAACGTACAATCGGATTGGCAACAATGTGAAGTGGAAATAACAGAGGCGCATACGATGACAGAAGTCTCCAAACAATGTGAGCGTTTAACATTGCAATCAACATTAGCGTTGTTACCAAGCGAAAATAGCAATCTTGCGCAGCGGGGTGAAACGATCAACTATACTGGGAAAAATAGCACTTGTACATGTAACAGTGAACAATGTGCACAAATGGCTAACTCTCAAGATACCAAAACAATAATGACAAGATCTCAGACATCACTTCGCAATACTGCGAGAATGACCTTTACATACAAACACGCATACACAACACAAACACAAACGCATACACACTCACCAACTAGTCAAAACAAGAAACAACAGTAATAACGAGTCAGATTTGTTACCAATAGCATAATCAATTAAAAACCCAAAATGTATAAATATGTATGATTGTATAAGAGATGTTTAGTATTCACGAAATAAATGGCCTTTATCCACTTTGTTATTTATGTGTTGTTTTCCTAATTGTAAGATATATATATATATATATATATATATATATATATATATATATATATATATATATATATATATATATATATATATATATGCAATTGAGTACTAGCAGCTGCGTACCTATTAACAAATTAGTTCAAATAAGACGGAAGATATAATCTCCAGTACACATTCGTTTCGTGCTTATTGATATATAATTGTTTGAATGATGTCATGTTGTTAGCTGATGTCGATCAAGGCAAGAAAATATGGATTCGCTGGAGTATCAGATGTGCAGAAACTGTTGCAATTCTCAATTTTAGTGAAATTTAGCGTATCTTGAAAGCCATTCTGTTAATACCATGTACCGACTCAGCAATCATAGTGTTGGTAGCACATACCAGGTCGGCAACCATAGTGTTTTTATTAGGTACAGGAGAACTTACCTAGTGTCGGTACCCTTTACAGACTCGATGTATAGTATATATAGTAAAATGGCTTTGATGTCGCATTGTCGAAGAAGTTTGCTCCACAATTGCAGGTTTGCATATTCGTATAGGAGATTCTACCTTCCAATTGTCACACATTCCTCACCAAAATATATAGTGGATATGGACTGTTGTACCGGATCCCACTGACGAGTCGCCAGTAAGCACGCAATGAATGTGCACTTGAGATTATACCTTCCGTTTATTCTGACTTTGGTTTAACCTTCTCGCCATATTTGAACTAATTTGTTACTATGTGAAGCATAAGTTAAGCAAAATATTTATCTTTTAGTTGGTTTCGATTTTTTTAGGCTAGAGGAGAACAGTTAGCACGGTCATGGAGCAACAGATTACCATCCAAGTTTAGAAGTACTAGGCATGACAGACTAATAACGCTTAAGTTCATTCAAGAGTTTCACGGTAGATATAATGAATTTGAGTTTAATCTTATTTATACATGTGGATTATGCTTTCAAGTTAATTACGGAACCAACAACTTAATCGATATTTAATGATAAATTAAAGCAAAATATAATCGTCCAAATATACGCTTTATAACAATATTAAATTCAACAAAGGCTATTTGATTAATTTTGGCTGCAGAGGATTAACATATATGCATTTTCGAATTTGGCTTGGCCTCATGTAGGATTTAGAGGATGTGCCAAATGCAGCATAAACGAATTGCGTAATCCTTTTGATTCATGCCTCGTTTATTTACTGATAATGCATTACTAAGTGCAAACCCGTCGATCAAACCAAATTAAACAGTTTTAAGTAATATTTGACAGCTGAAAGTTGTAATATTTTCTTTTCGCGCGTAATATAGCAATATTAGTGCCATCTTCAATTGTGTCCATACATTAAATGCATGTAAGATTTGATATCGCATTGTTGTCAACTATAAGTGAAGTTTAATCTGGCAATGCTATAATCCATATAAGTCTATGCGATTGTACGCTAAAATTGAGAAAGCTGAATTGACGAGGTTTTTAGTTTATTTGTGGCGCAGCGTCTGCTCAGTTTAATACAGATTCAGAGGTATCTGCACACGCACATTTCCGAAATCTGTAAAGAGAAATCCTCTCCAAATGAATAGAAGAGTTACAATCTGATGATCATCAACAGCGACAATGATGCAAGCTCTCCTGGCGACTAATGCCTTGTCATTTTTATCGATGCCAACTCATATGCGATAACTGCTATTATTCTCAAAACCAGTAAAACCAAGTTAGGATTTCGACCGGGAATGGGATGCGTGAAACAAATATATGCACTCAGTTGCATTCTCCAGTTTAAGCATCGCTCTCAGTGGATCAAATTTGTCGCTATTTTATATCACTCAGCTGCTTTCGATTCTGGGTGGCGCAAGCTAATATGACCAGCTGTGCCTAATGATGGCGCATAGAAAAAGTTTAAATTGCTTCAAGCCTTTTTTAATGATTAAGCGGCCTATATTCACACTAGTAAGTGTACTTCAGTTTCGTTTGCGTTTGTCTGGCGTTTTCCATGAATGTTTTATTGCTCTAACCTTGACTATTAGTTTTGCCCATGGATGAGAGATGAGATGAATTGTGGATTAATTAGTTAATCTATTGGTCTACTAATATAAAATCAGTAGACACATTCTTATCTGTAAATTCGATAATTTGATAAAATACAATTTTATGAAGCTAGTAATGCAAAATGATACATATCCTGCATATAGGAGCATAATTCTGTTGTTAAAATAAAACTATGTAGTAATTTAAAGGTAAAATTTCATAAAGCAGACAGATTAATTTAAATTAAAAGGATACATTATATGCAAATGCCTATGGAATACACGGATCATTGCCCATAATTATTTTGATCAAATGAGCATCATTTTGAATAATAACAAACATTCGCTTATCACATTGGCGATAATAAAAATCATTTCAGTCAAGTTTGCAAGATAAAAATATTCAACGTAGCCATTGAATCCAACCGGTTGCATCACATAGGAAAGCAGCTGACAGTGGCACGTTCTGGCGAGTTAAGAAATTTCATGATCATCAACAGAGTAAGACAGCAAACGGAATTACGAGGATCGAACTGATGCGCGTGTACGAGTTTTGGAAAATCAGATATCCTTGTTGTTATGCTAAATCGTCTCGTATCAATTATTCGTGACTGGAAATGTCGACTTGCAGTCACAAACAAAACAATTGTACAGCTTTCGCCGCACGTACTTATGTCATACAATATAATTTGCATTGATTACGTGGGAAATGGTAAGTATTGCACGGATCGAGCTTGCAAGCTTCAGATAAGCATCAATTAAATTGCATTGAACCAATTGCCAACATAGCAGAACTACTGTGTGCCCTACGTACCGTAAATCACTCAAAATGTTACCTTTACATTTGCCAAGGATACACGGACGTAAATGTTACTCAGATTTCAGCACGCATGTACATGTGAAACAATGCAAAAATCATTGACTGCTGAACATGCTTTTTCAACATCAGAGCTTAATACATAAACAGCGAAAGCCAGTTCAAACTGCAACATATATATAAGTTATGGAAGTTCAGATATGCGGTTCTTATCCATTGTAGTCTAGCAGAAATTGTACGTGGCTGGAAATATTGGCGGCAAATTTAGTAATCAGTCACAAACAAAACAGTTGAACATCTTTCGCCTTATGTACTTATGTTAAACAATAAACCTTTCATTTATTTCGCGAGTTCTGTTAACAATTTTTAAAATTTAGCTTGCGAGCTTCAGATAAACACCAATTCTGTGGTATCTAACCGGTTAGATAAGATATTAAAATAACCCTATATCACACGTACTAATGTGAATCCACTTTTATTAATCATCAACTGAATACGACAACGAACTGACCAATTCCAATCCTACTGAAATGCAAACAGAAGATGTTGAATATCACTTATGCGTCTCTCAGTCATTGCTTTTCCGCACAAATTGAACTTTACTGGAAATTTCGTTTGCTCAATATCCAAAATATCACGTTCCTAATGGTTTTGCGTCTTTCTTCATTTATAATTTCGTTCAAAAGTGTAAAAATAATTCACTGCGCAAATAGTGATTTCAAAACATTTAATCAAGTATTCGAGCTTGACATAAGCACCGAACCCATTGCATTTAAACAGTCACACACAATTTCAAAACTACCTTTAGCCTATTTTAATGTTGCATTTCAAACTTTCGTGATCATCATCAGAACACTACGGCAGTCCAAATAACAAGGATCATAATGATATTCACATATAAGTTATGATTATTCAGAAATGCGTCTCTTACCTCCAGTGGTCTCGCATACTTGACTGAAAATATTGGCTGCACAATATCTATAAAATCACGACCATTACATTTTTGCAGATTTTTGCCACTTGTAATCAAGGTAGAAAGTAAAACAATCACTGATCGCGCAGGAAACCAGCTGATGTGATTGTTATGTCCACCTATATTGGATGGTCCACGTACATGTATGTCGTCTGTGTTTATTATCAGCGTATCGTCCAGACGAGACTTAATTATGCCTAATTCTGCAGTTAAATTATTCATTTGAGAAGTCAGTCCCTGAATCAACGTTTCCAACCCATCAGAAGCCATTTTAAATGTACCACACATGCTTTATTTTTACTCAATTATATATAGAATTTTGCTCGCACAACGAGCATCGATTTAATAAAACAAATTTAAACATATTAATTAATTTATGTTCACTTCGGCTCGAAGTCTGCTTTTATCATTGGGCTGACTGCTTCATTCTTATACGGGCGCTTCTGCGAGGAATTTCTGTTGAAATAATGTCTGCCCTAGATAAGACCGTTTGTTCATTATTTGTCTTAAAGGTGGCTATTGCCACAGTGATGAAGAGATTGCGTTACTCCTACATTTATGACTTTTAACAAATCAGTTTTAGAAATAATTTTTTTAATTATGCGAAAAAAATAATTATGCTTCAAGCATTGCCGACAATTGTGATAAAAGCATTAGGTTATCATCGTAACACGACCTGAAGTTGATTAAGGAGTAGCAAACCGAAATACAAAAAATTAAAATACGATTTGTGACTGTAACACAAATTAATTTAGCATACATTGTTCTGGAATAAAAAAGGCAGCTGTGTAATTTCGACTTAATCGCAAACATCAAAATTATGCGGATTTCGACAAAACTGCACAAGTTTTCTAATAACACATTCGTTGATTGCGCCGCTGGAGGTAAGATTTGTTTGAATGAGGTTAGGCACAAGTGATAATTACCAATTCCTTTGAATGTAGCCAGTCGTACCCCACAGCCCAACCACTCTCAGTCACGTGTACCTGCGAGGATCAACTTTTCTTAATCAGTACTGAAGCTCGATTGCCAACTGACTAGCGAGTATCGAATAGCCATGCTTATTCAATGAATGAAAAAGAAGAAATGTCGCTCCTAATCCAAATACGTTTGCTCAGATTTTAAATCACTCAAAATCACTTGAATGTAGTTGTATTGAATTTGGCAGTGCGATCATAAAATTTAGTGTATCCCCGATTTTCTTTTGTGGGTGGTAGATTTGCACTATCAGTTTACCACATTTGCTTAAATCTGTTATTGTGAGCATTGCACTGTGTGTGTAATTAGAAGCCTGAGGACGGAACTGGAAATGAGGTACCGAAACGTCATCAGTCAACGAAGATTAGATCATACCCATTTCCAGTGGTTGGTATGAACGATGTTGAAGCCTTCGGAGAGACGGACGAATCAGCACCCAGCCACCACGAAGACGAACATCGACTTATACTTTGAAATGTGAATCAATCGGATCTTTGCGGAACTGATAATGCAAATCTACCACCCGCGGAGGAGAAACATTGATACTCTAAATCACTCAAAAATTTACCTTTACAATTGCCACGGATACACGGACGTAAATGTTACTCAGATTTCAGCACGCGTGTACATGTTAAACAATACAAAAAGCATTGACTGTTGAAAGCTGATACCAGTATTTTAGGTCTATTTTCCTTGCATTATGCAAACAAAAATACCATTTTATGTGACCTATCGCAAACCCCATTCAAATTAAGTTACAAGCACAGACGATTTTTAAACCTGATATGCTAATCAAGGAAGCATAGTAGAAATATGACAAACGAGGATTATACTGCTAAGCCAGAATTTTTTGATTAGATAAGAAGCAGTCTCGAATAAATTATACGAGAATGGACAAACCAACCGCAGATTTTTGATGAAACTAGTAACAAAATAATTATTAAATTTTTAAAAACACGTTTATACACACACACACACACATATATATATATATATATATATATATATATATATATATACGCATTGTCTCTGACCACTCATATGACGTATCAAATCAAAAGCTAGTCTCACGTACTACCACGTTGCGATCTTTCATGATCATCATCATCAAAACACGACGTAAAACTGATTTCAATTGGACATGGAGCGCCGACGCCAAGTAATTACACAAACACTATATTTCATTGTTAAATGCTGTTTGGTGCGAAGAACTTATATTTATGAAAGTATGTATTAGGTGCTGCGAACCTAGTCAAAAATTAGTTCAGTTGTGACCAGAAGTAGAAACCAAAGGCAGCAAGAACGGAAAGCATAATCTCATGCACATTCGTTTCGTGCTTACTGGCGACTCATCAGTAAGAGCCGGTATTACGCCCTTTTACCACTGTTTATTTGGGTGAGGAATGTGGGATAATTGGACGGTATTATTCCACATTCTTCACCCAAATATATGGTGGTTAAAGGGCGTAATTCCGGCTCCTACTGATGAGTCGTCAGTAAGCACGAAACGAATGTGCATGAGATTATACTTTCCTTTCATGCCCTCTGTGGTTTATCCTTCTGGTTACAACTGAACTATATTGAACCTAATTATTTCACGTTTGCGAGCTTGAAGTAAACACCAATTCCATTGAACAGCATAGCAAAACTACCATCAGTCGCAAGTACAGACGCGTTGCAACCTTCCATGATCATCATCAGAGTTCGACTGGAAATTGAATAGCGAGGATCAAACCGAAATGGATATATATGGAAAGCGAAATTAGATATGCGGATCTCACCTCTAGTAGTCTCGCATACTTTGCACTTGATTGTAAACATCGTGTGTACAATTTCTACGCATTCACGAACATTAACTGTTTTAGCTTTCGCCATATGTTTATAGGTAAAAGCTGCAGAATGTTAATTTTCTTTACTGTATAGAAATTGTTCAGCCGAGATTTGTTGTCAAATACAATGTATATGAGACTACTGGAGGTGGGACGCAAATAATTATATTTTGTTTCTTGCTATATATATTTATTGTGGTTTGATCCTCGCTAGTCAGTTTGCCGCCGTACTCTGATGATGATCATGGAAGGCTGACAAGCGTCAGAACGTGTGACTGACGGGAGTTTTGCTATGTTGTACGACGACTGGTTAAATAAAATGGGATTGGTGTTTACTTCACGCCTGCAAACTTGATTTAATGAATTTTTACCACCACCCGCGAAATCATTGTAGCTTTCACGAAACCTATATAATTTTACATTACCAGTCGCATCACATAGCATAATCACCGTCTTTCATATGTACTCTCGCGTTTCGACCTTCCATGTTGATCGACAGTAGACGGCAGCAAACTGACTAGTGAGGATCAAACCAAGAAAAATATAAAGAAAGTAGAATTAGATACGTGGTTCACATGTCTTTTAGTCTCGAATAAGTTTTACTTGATTGGGGATGTCGGCTGCACAATTTCATTGCAGTCATGAAAATTAACGCTTCGAAGCTCTTGCCATATATACATTAGATATCCATTTAACTTATTTTTGATTGCGCGAGTGAATAACACAATTCTCCAAATCATGTTTGCGAACATGATTTGAACACCGATTGCATTGTCACTAACAGGTCACAAAGCATAGCAGAACTACTGTCGGTAATATATGCTTACGCATTTTGAACTTCCATGATCTCCATCAGAGCACCATGAAGACCTGACTAGCAACAATAAAATCGCAATACATATTGAAGAAAAGATAATAAAGGTAAGCAGCACTTACCACTGGTAGTCATGCAAAAATTTTATTTGACTTCAAATGTCGTTTGGAATATTTCTATGCTGTCACGAGCGATAATTTTTCGCAGCTTCACCTATATATATATATATATATATATATATATACATATATATATATATATATATATATATTAGAAAGAAAAACACATTAATAACAAAGTGGATAATGGTCATTTATTTCGAGATTACTAAACTTCGCTCTACAATCTTTCATTTATATACATTCTGGGTTTTCATTTGATTATGTGGGTGGCAACAAATCTGACTCGGTTTACTTCTATTTCTTGTTTTGGCTGATTGGTAAGTGAGTATGAGTTTGTGTCTGTGTGTGCCTGTTTGCATGTGAAGCTCTTTCTCGCTGTATTGCAAAGTGATGTCTGAGATCTGGTCATTATTGTATGATGGCTTGAGAGTTAACCATCTGTTCGCATTGTTGGCTGTTACGTGTACGAGTACTATACTTCCGAATGTGGTCTTTCGTTTCACCTTTTTGCGCAAATTTATTTTATTCACTTGGTAACAGCGCAAGTGCGGATTGTAGTGTTGAGTGCTCATACTGTTTGGAAATTTCTGTTACCTTATATGCATTTGTATTTTTCCTCATCAGTTTGTTGTCAATCCGATTGAACATTTGTTGAATCTAGTCCAGGGCGCGTTCGGTCTAGCCTGGATACTAGTAAATTTTTGCTAGTAAATTGTTGTTGAATTTCGTTATTCGTTGTTGTACGAACAAAAATTTGCGCAAAAAGATGAAACAAAAGACTACACTCGGTAAAATAGCACTCGTACACATACAAACGAACAATGCGAACAGATGGTTAATACTCAATCCATCAATACAATAATGACCAGAGCTTAGACATCACTTTGCAATACAGCGAGTATGACCTTTACATGCAAACAGATATACGTACAGACACAAACGCATACACACTTAACAATCAGGCAAAATAAGAAATAGAAGTAAAACCGAGTTAGATTTGTAGCCACCAGCATAATCATATGCAAACCCAGAATGTATATTAATGAAAGATTGTAAAGCGAAGTTTAGTAGTCTCGAAATAAATGGCCACGATCCATTTTGTTATTGATGTGTTTTTTCTTCCTATTTAGAAATATACTGTGTAATATTCGAAGGCAATGGACATAATAAAGATATATATATATATATATTTCTAATTAGGAAGAAAAAACACATTAATAACAAAATGGATAAAGGCCATTTATTTCGTGAATACTAAACATCGCTCTACAATCATTCATTTATATACACTCTACAAAAGGTATGTAGATGATATTTTGTTGTTCATCTCAGAAGCAGCAGATCCTTCCGAAACCCTCAAACAAGCAAGAGGTACCCGATTCAGATATCAAATTCACTCTCAAGGTAGAGAAAGATGACAGTTTTCCCTTCCTTGACATCAAACTCACTCGAGAAGAAAACGGGGATTTGACACTGGCCATATATAGAAAATCCACTTTCACATTCACTACAACAACAAAAGAAACGTAGCAAACAATCTAGCAAACAGAATCAGGAAGATCTGCTCTGAACACAAGATTAAGGAAGAACCGGGCTACCTTAGGAAAAGTTTGCTAATGAAAAACTACCCAGAGCGTTTCATTGATGGCAACATCAGACCACGGCAGATTCGCACTAGAGAGGATACCATCAAGCAGGTTTTCTTAAACTTACCATTTAGAGGCGACGTACCAGCCTCAATAATTGCACGGCGGCTGAATAGAATAACTAAGGAGAACATTCCAATAGTTAAAGTTAATATGACATTTAGTACACAGAGGATCATGAGGTTGTACACCAAAGATCAATTGCCAATTCTCTCCAAATCATTTATAGTCTAATAATTCTCATGTATGTGCGGTAGCACATTTATCGGACGTACGAAGAAGCAATTGATAAACAGAATCCAGCAACATTTGCCACAGAAATTGATTAAAAAAGGCTTGGCACCTTCAGGAAAATCAGCTATTTCCAATCAATTCGACCAATATCTCTATTTTACATAAAGCAAAATCAGAAAAATTATTATTTATTTATGAAGCCCTTTATATAAAACAACAAGCACCTGACCTTTATATTTAATAGTTTCATCAATATGATATTCTAATCGACTGGCCAAGAGTAACAAAATTCAACAACAATCTACCAGTATCCAGTCAAGAACAAACAGGCCCTCGACTAGAATCAACAAACATACAATCGGATTGGCAACAAACTGAAGTGAAAATAACAGAGGCGCATACGATGACAGAAGTCTCCAAACAATGTGAGCGTTTAACACTACAATCCACACTGGCGCTGTTGGTGCGGTTGTAAAAATTATTTAAATTAAGTTTCAATCGCATTTTACATGACCAGTCACAGGACGTAGCAAATCAACAGCCATTCACACGTATTAATGCGTTGCGATCGTTCGTTATCATCAACACAACACGACGCAAAACTGACATACAAAAAACGAATTAAATAAAATATTTATTTAACTAACTACGTTGGTCAGGCCGAGCTTCTATCATTAACAATGATCGAGTTTGCCAAGGAAACACCGACGTAAATCTGGTATCGCATATTTCAACCTAATTTGTAATTTCATACTGCATCTCTTAATCATTTTCAGAACTGATTTAATTCGCTCCACGTGGTATGACCGGCCACTGTAGTACGCTTAGAGTGTTGCAATAAAGAGTTGTTATATGTTGTCATATCAAAATAGGATATATTTTGTTAACCTACGAGTAGATTATTGGCCAATTTATTTCTGTGTTCGAACTATAACTAACAGTACAAATCAAGCCTTGCCAGGTGGAGATCTGCATCACTCTTCATTTTTCAATCAGTAAGAAAAGGGGTGAACAAAAGCAAAACGTAATTTCATTGATTGACACCAGGCCAATAAGGGAGCTCGCAATCAGATCTGATGATTAATCAATCACGTGCCATCTGCAATTCATTGAATACATAAACACAATGCATTGCCTATCCGCGCTCAAAATCGCCTGGTTGTTTCGGTGTTTCTTTAATGCTATCCGTCCTAACACGCTGTTTTTCACACGCAGATTCACCAGCACCGCCAACCGCCCGATACACAAAGCCTGGCTGCTCCGCTTTCAGACAATCGCTATCGCTTAATTAATTAATCCGATTCGTATGGTGGTATGCTTTTTGGTGTTACCGCGTAGATGATTAGCATAACTCTCAATGGCCCACAAAATAGTATTCACCACGTCCAGCTTCTACTTACAAACTGGTTGACGTCCATCTGGCCAACCATTACATAACGAGGCAATAGAACACGCAGCCAAAGACTCTCAGAATTCACAGGTAGCCACCTCTGTTCTGGTTGTCTCATAATTCACAGAGATTGCTGGCCCTTTCCGGACCTAAACAATAGTTCGTTACCTGGCCATTTTAGAAAACGTTGCTCATCATTCTGGCTGAGCGCTACTGTAGGTAATGTCATTAAAACGTATAGCTACACGTAAAGCTAAATGAAAACAGTTTTTACCATGCATACAAATTCGCTGCGTTTAAATTAAGTAGTTCTAGAAAAGCAGAATTAATCAATCCGTTTCTATGAGCCATCAAATTTTTAGCAAAATAATGTTCTATGCGTGGGCTTCTTTATAAAAAGAAATTTATTCAATTCATTTCAATAAAGAAAATTTTTACCGTATATATATATATATATATATATATATATATATATATATATATATATATATGAATGTTGACAAAATATTAATTGAATGTCGTTTAATTAGGAAGATTACGCAGCCCATGTGAATTGCCTCTGGGGGCCTTTTTCATTATGTATGCTAAAACGAATGCAAAATTATCACCCAAATTGTGCATAATGTATACTCGTCAAATTTCCTTTTGTAACTGAGCCATAAACCCTATGTTTATATATATACATATGTATATATATGCATATATATATATATATATATATATATATATATATATATATATGCATGTAAATAAACATATTTGAACTGAGTTGGCAATGGTGTTGATACGAATATAATAAAACATCTAAACAAGTTTCCTGATGCAGATGAAGTAGAGGCGTTAACACATGTGATATCTGCACGTTTAAACATTTTTGGTTAATAAGTTTACAAGAAAATATGGCTGCACATTCGCGTAAAAATATTTCAGATGTGAAGCCTACCTGAAAATGGCATCATATAAGGTGGAGAATGCATTAAATATCCCAGATAACATTTAAAGAAAAATCAGGGCAAGTACAACGCTTTCAAAAAAGAGCATGCATTTATTCGTGCATATATATATATATATATATATATATATATATATATATATATATATATATATATATATATATATTTACATGGAGGTAATTTATGTTGTAGATATGTGATCAAAATAATGTTCTTCCAGATGTTATACCGTAAATAAATTTTACTGCATAAAATCACATGAACAATATTTATCAGTGCATATTTCAAGCTACGAACGACATTTTGGATGGTTGGAAGTACACATACATAAACACACACACATATATGCATATATATTTCTATGTGTTTTTAATCATCATTAGATAAGATATGCGCATTTCTGTTCATCCACGAATGTTAATATATAATAAATATCTTATCAAATTTTCCGTCAATCGAAACTCTTCAACATGCCTAACTATTTAATTCTATTTTAATTTTGTTTACTTCATAATCTATCTATTTGCCACTATTTCAACATAACTATTTGTTTAATATTTTTAATCTATCTAGCGATTTATCTATAGATGCACGTTATATCTATCTTATTTAAAATATAGCTACCTGTTCATGTATCTTTTTCTTCGAATATCAGCATACCTTCCCAAAATTTACATGTTGTCATTAATCCGGGCCTGTATAACTATTTATTTGTTAATATGTTAATTTATGTCAATCTGCATATTTATTTAAATTTGTTAAACAAATGAAATTTCTTTTTGTTTATTCATTTGTATGACAAAGTATCATTCAATATTTTCATCCATATTTTGGTATTTAAATATGTTTAATCTCATTTGTTAACTGCTAGATATACGGTATGATCTACAATAGCCTGGAAATGAATGACAAATTAGGACAGTTCGAGTAAGATTATGCTGAATTCAGTAAAACTTATAATCGTTAAATGTAGGAAAATTTTTTCTTTGGAACATATAAATAGGGTTTTACGTCGGTTTTCAGATCTAATGGCATGACATAACTGTATTTGTAAGTATAAGTGAATGTCATCATCTTTTATACAATAAAATGAACATTGGTTGCGCGCAGTGTGATAACAGTAATTGTTTAATCAAGGTTGCGATGTTGCTTGAAACACATGACTAATAACGTACATACATTTTCTAGTATAAACTAATTATTGTATAGTTTGAAAAAGACAATTAATTGAGTAGACCGGTTTCGTCCTAATTTTGAAGCTAAGTGGTTAGAGCAACTTACGCCGTAGCAGACATGCTCTGGTTCGTGTCCTGTTAGCGGCGATTTCTGAACAGCACGTTTCCAATAAAGACGAAATCGGTCTTCCTAATAAATTGCCATTTTCACACTATACAATACTCATCCTCTTTGTTTGCAACGTTTGCTATTCAATGTAACATTTTCTGAGTTTGACTGCAAAACAAAAAAAAACATATCACGTACGGTGGATCGCAATAATAATTTGATGTTCACACCAACTTTAGATTCCACTTTTACAATCCCTACCGGAATGAAAATTATTGTAGAAGCTTTTGGATTTAACATAGTCAATTTGATTAAATAAAGCTATTTACACTTTCTGACGAATCGTAATTTACTCGGATATTCAAAACAGAAATGCGTGCCGTTCAATAATAATTAAACTCGGCAAGTTTTGGATATGCGATTCAACAAATGTCGAAAGGCAAAGTTTTAAGGAAGACACAGAATAAAAATTTGCTGATGTGCCAAAATGTTTAAAAAAATTCTATTTTATTCTAGGATACTACAATAGAACAAGCCTTTACGACATTAAAACTATCTTGAATGGCGCGGTTGGTGTTAACAAATGTTTAAATCAAGTTAGCGAGCTTGAAGTAAACACCAATCCTATTGTAGTTAACCTGTCGTCGTAACAAATTTGTTGTCAGTCACATGTACGGACGCGTTTCGACCGTTCATGTTCATCATCAGTGTACGACGATAAACTAACTAGCGAGAATCAAATCGCAATGCATATATAAGGAAAGTAAATATAAATATGCGGCTCCCATCCATAATAGTCTCACATACATTGCACTTGACTGGAAATGTCGGCTGCACGATTTCTATGCAGTTGCGAAAATTTTTTTTTCAGAATTCACCATATACATAATATGATTAAGCAATAATTTATTGCGAGCTTGAATTAGACCCCAATACTATTTTATTTAACCGTCAGTCACACGTACTGACGCATTTCGACCTCCCAGGACCATAGTCGGTGTACAAATATAAAGTGTCAATCGAAGATTTTGCTATACTCATCGAGTAGATCAATTTGCTAACCAACTGGCGATGCAAAATTTTATATATATATATATATATATATATTTGCTAATATGAGGTCTTTGATGTCATTGGTGTCGATCAGGGAATCAGAAAACTCATTTTTAATAAGGTCGCACAAGATCTCCGTTGTCTTATCCAGTGGTATGTTTGTAAATAAGGATGAGACGTCAAGCGAGACCATTTTATTCTGTAGAATGTTCTTCCCCTTCAGTTCATCTGCTAGCTCGAAGGAGTCCTTGATAGTGTTTGCGTTTATGATCTTTCGTATTGGTTGAAGTATTTTGCAGAGAAACTTAGCTGGTTTATGTTGCGGGGCGTTGATCATTGACATAATGGGCCGCATCGAAGGAGCTCCTGAGGCTGTCATGGCTTTATGGGTTTTCGGTTTGCCGTACAATCTTGCGGTGTTTGTTCCGACGGGTTTTGCCTTTTGGATGTCTTCTATGAGTTTTGATCTAATATCGGAATCAGCCATCGATGATAAGACGTGTTTTTCCATCTTTTTCAGAATTGCATTAATTCTTGATTCGATATTTGTTGAATCATCTTTCTGTTTGATGTCTTGTTTGAATTTAGATTGATCATTTATAATATCGTTCATGGACTTTCTATAAGCGTCGGCTTCAAGTATAACAACTCCTGATCCTTTGTCGGGTGTGGCAAGTCGTATGGATTTGTCTGATTGTAGTTTTCGGAGTTCGTCTATGTGCTTTTTTGTGATGATTTGGCTGCCTTTGAATTCCTTCTTGTATTGTTCTAGTGCGCTAACTATCTCAGCTTTCAGTCCTTGTCCATTGAATGCCTGTGGGGCGGTGTCTTTCGTTAAGTCATTGTAGAAATTTTCCGTTCCAGCCTGAATGTCAATAATGTCGCGTTCACTTAGGTTTCTCTTGATTATGCAGAATTTTGCTCCTAAGGAGAGTAATTCTTTCTGGTGTTTTGACAAGATCACTTTTGAATAATTGTGAATAAATGCGTCTGGGTTTGTAGGAAATTTCGATTGTGTAGGAAATTTGTCCAGGTCCCTTGTGAGGTCCTTAGTTTCTTTGTCAGCTGTTATTTTCATCAACGTTTCTATCTTCGTTGTAAAAGCAGTGTATTCGCTGTCGTTCAGTCTTGCAATTTGGCAACCCAGTGATTGAATGATTCTCTCAGCATCTTGCAGTTTTGATTGGTTGTCCTCGATGGCATTAAGCAATAAGCGGCTTATAAGTTTATTCGTCGGTTTTTGGTTATTTCTCCTGCACTGCTTGAGGAATCGTTTTGGCACAACATCTGATTGTAAACACGATTTGAAGAACTTAATTCTTTCCAGAAGTTTGGCACTCACACAATTGGCTGCAATATAAGTGTTTAGTTCCTTACGGGTAAAAGGCTGACCCCGCTCTTTAATAATCTTTATTATGTCCATTGCCTTCGAATATTACACAGTATATTTCTAATTAGGAAGAAAAAAACACATTGAAAACAAAGTGGATATGGCCATTTATTTCGAGATTACTAAACTTCGCTTTACAATCTTTCATTTATATACATTATATAAAACAACAAACACCTGGCCTAAATATTCAAAAGTTTCATCAACATGAAATTCTAATCGACTGGCCATGAATAACTAAATTCAATAACAATTTACTAGTATCCGTGCAAGACCGAACGCGCCCTCGACCAGACTCAACAAAATTCAATCGGATTGGCAACAAAATGAAAATGAAAATAACAGATGCACATACGGCGACAGAAAATTCCAAACAATATGAGCGTTCAACACTGTAATCCGCACTTGCGCTGTTACCAAGTGAAGAAAACAAATTTCAGCAAAAAGGTGAAACAAAAGACTACACTCGGAAGAATAGCACTCCTATACGAAACAGCCAACAATGCGAAAAGATGGTTAACTCTCAAACCATCAATACATTAATGACCAGATCTTGAGATGCTTTTTGCATGCATATATTAGGCTAGAGTTGATGCTAACAAATGATTTGTCGGTCTTGTATTTCACACTCTCTACCCGTTTGAATTATGTGTTTGTTTTTTTTTATAAAAAAATATATATTCAATTTTAGATACTTGAGGCGCAAATGTGTGAGAAACGGTTCTTTTATCTGATAAAATCTTTTTTTATCCTTGCACATTGACATGATACTATGCGAGCCTGTGTACCTGAAATGAACACCAATTCTATTTCCTTAATCGTACAACCCAGTAAAATTACTGCCGATCTAAAAGTAATAACGCGTTCCAATGTTCCGTAGTAATCATGTGAGAACGTCGTCAATCTGAGACAAGATGATCAAACCGTAAAAAGTATCTGTTAAATATCTCGAAATCAGCTATCTCTTGGGGCCCTCCAATATATTACATATTTGATTGGAATGTTAGCCGCAAAAAATCTACGGTGTTGCTAAAATAATATTGTGGTAGATGAAAAAACATTTATATAATTCATTGGATTAAGCAAATATTGACTGCGCGAGTGGTGATAATAGTTTTTTTTATTTTGAAAACTTTGCGTATTTTAAAATAAATGCGTCCTTTATTTAATCAGTCGCAAAATATAGTAAAACTACCGTCAGTCACACATACTGACGAGTATCGACTTTCCACGGTAAACATCTTAGCTTTCCAGCAAAATGTATAAAAGGTAATTAAACCTAACAATATAACATTTCTAGTCAGTTTGTCCTCCTTTCCCAATAATGACCATAAAAGTTTGATATATATCTGTGCTTTTATCTGGAAGTAGTATTACCTTGTTTCGCAATTGGTAACAGAATGCATACGGTGTTTATTTCAAATAGTAAACTTTTCTAAAAATAGATAATTATGACCACCCCTCACGCAGTCAATGATTGTCTAACTGAACAGCAAGAATATTTCTGACATATACTTAGAAATATATCACAGACATATGTAAGTAATTAATGGGTCAGGTGTTTATATCAAGACCGCAACCTTGATTATAATAATTGTTATCACCACCCGCGCAACCAATGTTCGTTTAATTATATAAATGTTCATTTAAATACCATTTCCCCATGTAATGTGGTGTCTGTTCAGTAATGACAGATTGGGCATGGTTAGTTGGAACTTTGGGTCTAAATGGATGCCATATGAGCTCCACCTAAAGGAAAAATTGACTAACCAAGTTACATTAGTTAGTATATAACTGAAAATTGTGTGTAGTGTAGTGTGCGGCAGGATAGCTCAGTGGTTAGAGCACGCAGATTCCGAAGCAGACGTGCCCAGGTTCGTATCCTGTCCGCGGCAAATTCTGGCCAGTACTTGATGAGTTCCCAATAAGGACGAAACCGGTCTACTGGATGAATTGCCTTTTCTACACTATATACAATTCTTAGTTTATACTGACATGCATGTAAGTAATTAATGGGTCAGGTGTTTATATCAAGACCGCAACCTTGATTATAATAGTTGTTACCACCACCCGCGCAACCAATGTTGTTTAATTATATAAATGTTCATTTCAATACCACTTCCCCATGTAATGTGGTGTCTGTTCAGTAATGACAGATTGGGCATGGTTTGTTGGAACTTTGGGTCTAAATGGATGCTATATGAGCTCCACCTAAAGGAAAAATTGACTAACCAAGTTACATTAGTTAGTATATAACTGAAAATTGTTTGTAGTGTAGTGTGGCAGGATAGCTCAGTGGTTAGAGCACCAGATTCCGAAGCAGACGTGCCCAGGTTCGTATCCTGTCCGCGGCAAATTCTGGCCAGTACTTGATGAGTTCCCAATAAGGACGAAACCGGTCTACTGGATGAATTGCCTTTTCTACACTATACAATTCTTAGTTTATACCGACATATGTAAGTAATTAATGGGTCAGGTGTTTATATCAAGACCGCAACCTTGATTATAATAATATCACAGATATGTTTCAAAGAGATAACTAATATAAGCTTGCACCTATGAGGCGCAAGTTCTTATTTGAGAAGTTGGTGGTACTCCAGGTTACTACTGAGGATTCTGTTAACTATAAATATATATTTAATAGTTTAATTGTACGATTATTCATTTATTCGTTAGGAAATGGAAAACTGTGTTCCAATGCAAATAAAACATTCCTTTATTTAAATACCGTATGTTGCGAGAAACTGATATGTAGTATGTATTAGTTTTATGAACCTGCACGAATTAAATATCATAGATCAGAAGGGAGAACATAAGTATTAACAGGCAATATTATTGTAGTTATGACTTCAGTGGAGCGCACAGCCCCAATCTCATTCTTCGACCAAATATATAGTGGTTAAAGGGCGTAATACCGGCTCCCACTGATGAGTCGCCAGTAAGCACGAAACGAATGTGCATGAGATTATACTTTCCGTTAATGCTGCCTTTGGTTTATCCTTCTGGTCACATTTGAACTAATTTGTTACTAGGTTTGCAACACCTAATACATACATGTCTTTTATTTTCCGATATAGTTAACTCGTATCATATGAAGCCTCGCGTTTGATCAGATTGTAATTTTAAAATGGAAATCAAATAAAATTTGACAGTAGGAGATATAGCATGTCAAACGTGGATCGCATGTTCTGGCTGCTGAAAAAACTTTGTCTCTAATAAATCTACAGTGTGAGCCAGTGCAGGTGGAACACTTTCTTTTATATAACAGTCGGTCTGATATAAATTTAATAATAAAGTTATGCCGCGTAAATTCTGAGCAAAACTGTAATTACCTTAACAAAAAATATCGCTGTTACACAACCGTTAGCATCAGTTTTTAAAGGGAAACTTTTCACTCAGTATAATGATGATGATTGTTCATATTAAACAAACACATTAAAAGTGGTGATAACAATTATTATAATCAAGGTTGCGGTCTCGATATAAACACCTGACCCATTAATTACTTACATATGTCAGTATAAACCAAGAATTGTATAGTGTAGAAAAGGCAATTCATCCAGTAGACCGGTTTCGTCCTTATTGGGAACTCATCATGTACTGGCCAGAATTTGATTGTTCATATTGTACGGAGTTGATTTGCCAAAGTTGGTATGAAAAGAAGGTGAAATTTTAATGGTACATTTTTTTCGTGCTTACTGGCAATTTACTTGAAGAATTTGGCACAACACACAAAAGAAATTATATTCATGGTCAAGTAATTTATGAGAAATGGGCAGTGTGATTTCCTTTATGTATGCAAAATATCGCAAGATTAGTGTCGGTTTCATATATAGAAGTTTATTGTGTTGGAAAAACACAACAAAAACACATATATAGAAAATATATAACATATGCAAACACCTGAAAGGGTATTCAATTCATGATTGGAAATAAATAACCGAGAAGTGATTAGGAAACCTTCTGAGCAACTGTTGTTTTAGTAGTAGCATATTTCCCTGGCTTGGATTCTCATCCGTTATTACATTTTCGTGTTGACCTTTACATCAAACGATTAAACGTATAATACTTATATATTCATGTCGATGATGAGCTTACACGTATGTGAGCATGGATTTTGACATGGTAAGCTAAGTAATGATCACGTGATTGCTACACTTTACACCGTCGCTACAAATTAAATTTTGTACGTGCCTGATTACATGTGGTTCTGTGAATGGTCACGCGTGATGTTGAATATAATATAGTTTAAGTTCATATACCTGTGGCAGATTGAATCGTCCTATTATCCCGTGTTACTCGACAAAATATCTTTCGAGTTTCAGGCACAATGAGGGATCCTACTGACGAGTATCCAATAAGCACGTGAGGTAAATGACGATGGTACATTCGTGCTCTACTTGGCATTTCCACCTGGTACTATTCAAACAAATCTGCCACAAGTATCTTCATAAAGAATTTTAAAAAGAATTTCCTTTTGATCCTCACATCAAAAACTAGATTAATTTTGTACCTTGCCTTTGCTGATATTCAGAAGTTATTACATTTTAATTGTTTCAGAGTTATGTATGTTTATTATACAGGAAAGAATGTTTAATAAAAGGTACACCGATTTTTTGTTGCCATGCCTATGACGCATATTAGGTAATTGAACATCCTATTCGAGTGAACGAAATAAACGGTAACTTATGTGACTCAAAATGCTAATTATACTGGATTGAGCGAAAAACAATCACTAATCAATGATTTCTGATTTATTTGAAAATTCGGCAGTAATAGCTAATGCAACTGAAACCAGTGATATGTATGAGAGAGGGATGATTGAAGTGCATTCGTCTTCATTACCATTGCTGCTATCCCCATTGGTCAGTGATCAAATTCTGGTTCCATCCTTTGGCGCAGAAATATCATCATCGTTAGTAATTAACACGATTGTCGATCGTGAGTTGTCGCTTTGCACTATCAGTTTTGCAAAGATCCGATTGCTCTCCATTACCAAGTACACATCAAGTTAGTCTTCGTGGTGGCTGGGTGTTGATTTGTGAATTTCCTCCGAATTCTTCAACTTCGTTCATAATAACCGCTGAAAACGATCTTCTATCACATTTTCGGTGACTAGCGACTTTTCATCATCAGGCCATCACACACACACTCAATATGCGCACAATAGCAGATTAAAGTTAAGGCGTACTTCGAAGTGGGGTCTTTGCGAAACTGAGAGTGCGAAGCGCTAATCCACGATCGCAATTCGTGGTAATTAGCAAAAAAACGCCCGCACTGCGCAACCATTCAAAAGATATCATCATCGTTATTCCCACTGTATTATGGGCGTTGTTGCGATAACTCTTCACTCATTGCTGTCCGATTCTAAAGGATTTCTGAATCGGTCACTTTCGTTAATATTTTAGGAGACACAATTCATTAAGCTCATTTGTCTTTGGACGCTGAAAACCCCATGTCATTAGCACTAGTGCATCACTAAACACCATTTGCACTAATTTATTAGACGCATTGTTTAGTCGTCACTAATCCGTCAATGCAGTGTGCTCTACAGGACGATTAGTTTACCAGGCCAACTTAGACAACACAGCTGTCGTTCGTAAGGATGCTAAAGCAGATCCTCCTATATTAAAAGACGATGTTTCGACAAGTTCATGGTTTCTTCTGTCGACACTTTTTGTCGTCGGGGCAATTGAGATTCCGGACAAGAACATCTTCCTAACGGACCTATTGACTTTCTTGATGATCTTTGCTATGTCATCCTTTAAGGAGGTCTGCAGATAAAAGCTGGAAATACCATTCCATGAACATCAAAGCATCACTCATTACCATTTAAACTAATGTATAATGCACATTGCTTGGTCGTCATAAACCAGTCAATGCAGTTTATTCTACAAGACATTCAGTTAAATACTGTTTTTGGCGGCGATCTAATATATATGAAATTGTTTATTAAATGTTGCGATCCTAGTAACAAATTAATTCAAATATGACCAGAAGGACAAAGAAAAAACTTTCCGTTCCTGCTGTCTTCGTTTATCCTTCCAGTCATAATAGGAACTAATATTTTATCAAGAAAGTTTGTTTACCGTGCCAACTTATTGGCCACAGTTGTCGTCCGTAAGGATTATAATGGAAATCCTTCTAGATTGAAAGACGATAAATCGCCCAGTTTATAGCTACTTCTGTCGACACCGTTCGTGGTTGGCTCGATCTGGAATCCGTCATTCCTGAAAAGATCTTCCTCTTAATGGATCCATTATTCTGCTTGCTGATTTCTGCTATTTCATCCATAAAGTAGCCAAGGAGGCTCAGTGGTTAGTGCACCAGATTCCGAAGCAGAGTTGCCAAGGTTCGAGCCATGTCCGCGGCAAATTATGGACAATACTTGATTAGTTCCTAATAAGAACGAAACCTGTCTCCTGGATGAATTGCTCTTTTTAAACTATACATTAATTAGTTTAGACTGACAAATGTATTTACATATTGGGTCAGGTGTTTACATCAAGATCGCAGCCTTGATAAAGTAATTGTTATCACAGCCCGCGCACAAATATTCGTTTAATTCATATATGAATTTCGGTTAGATCCATGTTAGTCAGTTTAATTACTTGCTCTGATGAATATCAAACAAGGTCAGTACGTGTGATTGGCGGTAGGATTGCTGCCGTTTGCGACTTGTCAGACAAAAAGGAATGGTTTTTATCTTATACTCGCAAAAATGATCTAGAGAATTTTTGTCACCATCCACGCAATTAAAGATTGTTCAGTTATATAACTTTTGGCGAAAGCTGAAAAAACATTATATTTACGACTGAATAGAAATTGTGCATCCGACAGTTCCCATCAAGTGCAGTTTGTGCTTGACTACTAGGGTTGAGTGTTTCATATTTTATATCCATAACTTGTATATGAAATTCGATTTGATCCATGTTAGCCAGATTGCCTTTGTGCTTTGAAACCGCATAACGCGTATGTACATGTGACTGACGGTAGTTCTGCTATTTTGTGCGACTGGTTAAATACAATGGGATTGGTGTTTACGGAAGCTCGCAATAAGATATCAAAAATTAAACTATCGTCTCTTCTTCAAATTCTCTTGAATTATCGTTAAATAAACCAGCCGTTTCTCTTGAAATTTTAGGCAAAACATGTGTTTAACATGCAACTGAAAATGAAATAGTTAATTCGAAAATTTGTTTTTACCGATATACATACATATACCTCTATATTCATATTTATGAATATATATATATATATATATATATATATATATATATAGGTGTGTGTATTGTTATCTAGATGCATTGAAGTTTAACATAAAAAGAAAATTTTGCGTATTTTTGATTGATTGCCTCAATGGCATTTTAATTCAATTCCATATTTTTTCTCCTTGATCTTCTAAAACGAACTATCTGCCTGATACAACTCTGAACGTCTTATCACCTGACCTACCATTACTATTTCGATAAGGTCTAAGATAGGAATTCTCATTATTTGTGTGTCTAATTTTAAATTTCGCGGCATCTAGTATAATCCTTGACAAAAAACCTCTTAGTAAACTGAGTCTTATCTGCAATTTAATGTTACCTGTCAATGGGATTGCCGACAAAATTTGTATAAAACGTATATTT